>JAUIRK010000527.1:0-110284 GCA_030549495.1 Nectonema munidae
GAACAATTTTAATTAAATAGTTTGATTTAATTGGTTAATTATTTTGATTGTTATTTGTTTTTTTATAAGCTTTATGTCGTCATATTTAGAGTCCTGGAAGAAAAATGAATCTATATTATAAGAACATATTTGAATCAAGATATGCGGTTTAATACACATCTACACTCTTTTTTATAAGAAACCAGTATCCATTTAAACTTAATTCGCACTACTCATGACACATGATTGATGAACATTTTATAAAAAAATTCTATTCTCTATTGCTTATGTAGATAATGATAGTAATACATGCTAAAAATGTGGGTGATAATGAAGGAGTTACATCGAGCATTCAAAAATTGATTTCCCTAATAAACTTTTTCTAGTCGATTTTTCTCATTTCCATTACGAATTCGTACAGAGTAGTTGAGTTGAGATATTGCTACAGTTTACATTTTGAAAATTGAAAAAGTAGCATTTTCTAGCTAAAATAAATTTATTATTAAAATAATAAATACAATCGTATAAAACACTATAAAACGTTGGAAGGAATGTAAAAATATAATAAAAATAGCATTCTAAAGTATTGACAAAAATATAAGGACGGAAAAGGTGAAAACAAAAAGTAAAATGTGCATTGAAGCACAAACGGTAGCGCTACTCATTGGAACATACTCGTCACACACCACGGAATTAAAAATGGCGATGAATGTAGCTCCCAGCCATTTTCGGTAATCTCGTTTCTCTTCTGGTATCACGTTTAGTTTTATTGTTGCGTCCGTGAAAATCAAGTCTTTCTGCCCTGACTCAGATGTTGAACTGAACATTTTGAAGTCATTTCCACTTTTGCGCCCAAAATTTTCTTGAGCAAAAAGGAGCAAATTAGTTATTATTTTTATATCATTCTGTGATTTATTCTTGGAGAGCATGAGAACATTGGCGGGTATCTTCATTATGGAGCACCTTAAAATGAAAATTATTGACACATTTAGAAAAATAAGATAAAAATACGTTTCCCAATCAACAGGCTTGCGTCTTGTGCCATCTTCGCAAAGAAGTTCAAAGTCATCAGATACCAAAGGTCGTGACCAGGGTTGTCGGTTTTTTCCATCAGTATTCATGGATATCGTTGTATGGCGAATGAAGGCCACATCCCCATACCTCTCAACCAAGCATCTGAGCGAACCAGAAGGACCATAAAGGGGCTCGTTATGATTACGTGAACAAAAGCTGCTACTTGTTCCCATACACAGTGCACAAAGATTCTGAGTATTCTTGCCAGCTAAGTCATATATACTAGATAGGGCTCCTAAAAAGATGCTTTTTAATACGATAAAAGGAGCCATATATTTAAAACGAGCTTCACATATTTCAAAATCATTAAAAAAATTCTAAATAGGATACATAACAATTCGATTTTAGTGAGAATTTAAGAGACAAAGTCGATAGTATAATATGAGCATGTTAAAATAAATTTAAAAAAGAACCATAAATTTCTTTACTAATGCCGTCGTGCCATAATATTCTTTAATGAAATTTGCAGAACAATTAATAGTTAAAAAATTAGCCAATTTTGCTATAAAAATATATATCAATTATACACTATGACAAACTAAGGAAAATTTTTTTCCCTGTGAGTCTCTGACAGTTATGGTTACTTCATTAGCTAAACATAAAGTTTCTGTTCATTTAAGCGATTTATAGCCATTATTCTAGCTTCTAAGGTGTGCTACCTTAACTACAAACATTTTTTCGCCTATCGATAATATTGGCAATAATGGTGCCTTGTCCTTGGTGTAGATAACTTGGATGTCATCTACAAAAAAATTTATGAAACAACCTTTTGTAAAAAATAATCATGAAAATATGGCATTTGGTACTAATACTAGGTATGAAATATACCTATTTAACAATACGTTAATTGAATATTTTTGAAAGACTAATATTTTAAAAACAGTATATATTTAGTTTCAGATGACTTAGAGCGGTTTAGATTAATCAAGAAATCCTAATGCAAATAGAAATAACCAAAACATTACCCTCTTGAGTAAACTGCAAGTTTACTCTAAGGGCACGTTAAGATACAGCGTCACAAGATAAGCGTTTACCAGGTACAGAGCTGCGTTGGAAAAACTCGCCCACTGATTTTCCAACATCACAAATGTCTTCAGGCATAACACGTAACTGACCAGACGAAATTAGCTTGCCTATTGGCGCTATCCAGCCTTCACTTTTGTATATACCAGAGTGGCATGAATACTTTTCTGAAATACAATCAAAATTAGGGTTATACGAAGTGTCAGGTGAAGATATAAAATTACCTTTTAAATTTAAAAAATTAGTTTCTTTGTCTTTTTTCCAAACAGCAGCGACAGCATAAAAAACATCCTCAGGCAAACCATAGTTTTCAGATAATATCGCTTGTAAGCCAAACTTCCTTAAATTAAATATTCTTTCAAAAATATAGCTTATTTAGTCTCACGCAAAGTAACTTAAGAACACAATAACATAATTAGCCACACTTACTAAAAGAGTTATGGAACAATGCTTAAACTTTGTGATGAAATATATTTATCATAGGTTATCATTTATAATGAATATGCAAGAATATTACTTCAACTTCATAAAAACAACAAATAAAATTTGTAAAAATTCTTATTGAGAAGGTGCAATTCAAGAAAAAATTTCTTTGGTAATAAATAAGAATTATAAGAAATTTCGCCTTTCTCCGAAATTTCAAAGATTTGCGCCTCTGTTTTCAACTTAAATATATTTTACAAAAATATTTTATCTTCAACATTTTAAAAAAAATTTCAGCCCCAAAAATTTTCTTCATGTGCTTACCTGATATTTTAGTAGATATTTATGCTTGGGAGACACTTTATAAAACATCAAATGTCTACATGAAAAAATAGCGTATGTATCAAAGATAAATTGAATTGATGATAAAATTTGCCATTTGTGAATAAGGCCCATTTAGATATTATAAAGCTATCATATTTTTCAAGGATATGAAAATCTTCATTCGTTGGGTGAATAATATGCATCATCATCATCATCATCGATTTTGCCTTCTAGGCCTACGTGAATAATATGCATATTAGCGTTAAATAAAAGGTTGTAAAAAATCATAAAAGAATTGCCCAAAAGAAAGAAAAACGAGAAGTAAATTTGTATGTTAGTTGGGTGGGAGAGTAGTTAGACTATATATAATTTGTTACTTTCCAGCAAAGTAAGCGTCACCAGAATCAAACATTGCTACATCTGCTTCTCCAATATATATACTATGCATGCAATCAATGTGGTCTCGGGCTAACTTGCAATAGATTATCGGCTTCAAAAATCTTGCTCGAAAAGCTCGCTTCATATGCTCGCATTTAGTTAATTCAAGCGATGAAATGACGCACCATCTTATCGAAGGCAGAGAGCACTTATACAAAAGATTTACTTTCCTAATGAAGTCTTTGCCTAAAGATTAAAAACACGTAAACATTTTTAAATAAATAAATTTTACAAACAAGAACCTAAATATGACCTATAGTCACTTCTTTTTTTAGTATCAACTAAACTAACAGTAAAAGGAGCAAATATTCTTTCTTTTACCAAAGACGGAAATTGGGAAAAACTTGAATTACAGACAAAAATATTGAACCTATTTTCGTAACAAGGATACCCAAATATCTAAAAATAAAAATCTCATATATGAATGCTATAAAAATAATAAATAAGCTGTTCAGTCACTTTTTGTGCACCTAAAAAGAGATTCTTGTATAAGAGTTTCGTGTCTTCTGATTTTGAAGAAAGTGTCAATATAGTATTGCTAGCAACAGCACCCCAGTTACAATTTTTTACATTTCTTAAATTTTGCATGGTTCCATCAGAGCATATAAGTAAGTAGTCACTTTGTATCTTGTCTAAAAAATATGGTGGAAAAAATGGATATCTGTGAAGGGGAAAAATTTGTAAATGATATTGAAAAGAAAATGTATTTTTAAAAGTATTTTTATTTGTAATTGAAATACCCGTATAAAAAATATTTGTATTTGGTTTAGAATACCCCAAATGTATCTTAACCAAAGTCTGCCTAACTAAGAAGATTAATAGCACATATAAATTCAAAATATAATATAAATTTGATTGTTAATGAGCAATTCAAAATGAGCAATTCATTTTGTTCATTCAAACATTTGGTTGTTTTTTGGGAGGTTTGACTGGATTTTGTAAAAATTAAAGACACTAAGATTTGAACGACTTGAAATGCTTGGACCACTCGACGTTTTTCCATTCTCAATACGAATAACTTCAAAACCATGTGAGCCAAAGGTAATTGGAGTCGGAGACAGATTTTGTAGATTTGAATGGGATTCAAGTCCAGACTTTCAATTTATATGTATGAGAGTAAGTATTATAATAAAAAGGAAAGAACGAACAAATAATACAAAATTAGGTTTTAATTCAAATTAGGCTTAATACGGAGGAAAATATTTGCCTGGAAAAAATTAATTTCAGACGGGATACCATAGACAGTGATGACTACAATGAGAAAAAAATGAATTATTCAATAAAAAATAATAATTCAACGCTCAGTATATATAACTGAAATTCTTCATATTTTAGGAGTAAATAAAAACATTTCCAAATAACTCCAAAGGTTAGACATTCTCTAGTTTTCCTTAAACAAGTCATATATAATCGAAATAACATTTATGTTACTCTTATCAGAATATTAAATCGTGAGTCTATAATTTCTAGTATAAATGAGGCAAAAACAACCAAAATAATATCCTTTGAAAATGGGCAACTCCTATTGTTAAATGAAAACTTTCATTATAATTTACTACAACTTTAGAAACTATACCACAGTACAATGATTAGATTTATATTTACTTTCAAAAATGTACCTATGTTAAAAGAATGGATCAAAAAATCATATCGCACAAATGCAATATCTGAAAAGCCCTGAAACAAACAATTTAATGCTCCTATGTCTGTGGCAAATGGATCTGAACTTGAACAAAAATCAACTCCTTTACCGGTACAAAGTTCACATGCGCTAGAAGGATTGAAACCTAAAACGATAAACATTCAATGTTATCAAGACGTATCAAAAGTGAAAAAAAAACCTGAATTAAAAAGTTTATAGAGGGCATTAGGAATGCAAGTTTTTCCAAAAAACTTTGATACAGAGAAAACAGGATTGTTGCAGCTATGTATAGGCATTATGGAAGAATTTATCAACTTTCCTAATTCAAAGTAAAAAAGTTATGCATGAAATTGTATCAAAATGATTTACCAATTGGAAAAAACCATCCAGCAGCAGAACCCATTTCAGAAAAAGAAGCACTTTTCCCTTTCAAATTATAAAGACTGTTCACATTACCGAGATCACTTTTCTTTCGTGTAATGGCAATAGCATACGTATTAAAAGGAGCTAAAAAAAGAGATGTCTTCTTGAATACATAAATTTGAAAAAATTACTTCTTCCTTGATACTTTTCTGCAAGAATAGGAACCATACTAAAATGAATTCCTGCAGTATAAATTTGTCCGGCTTCAGCAACCATTAGATCTGCTTCAAGCTCAAAGATTTTAAACATGCAATCATACTTGTTTTCACTTTGAATACAAATCAACTTTGGTCTAAGGTTATGAAGCGAAAAAGCTTGTGACATTTCTTCACAAAATTTAAGTTCTTCAGGTGTAGAAATGCAAAACCGAACTGAATTCTCTACGAGTGTAAAAATAATGGCGTTATAAAATCTATTTAGAAACCATATAGACTAAGAATAAACGGAAAATGTATACAAAAGAAGTTAACTTTACTGTGTTTAAATGCCTATCTAAAGTTTCCTATAGCTCATTGTAAAAATTTACTAGGGGTCTGATAATGGAGATTACGTTTTAAAAAAAGATATCAAGGTTTTTTTGTTCCATTATTTATTCTTTGATGGAATAACAGGTTAGCAATCTAACACCCAAAGAAGAAAAATAAATTTTCTAGATTCAAAGGGCATGCATGAGCAAAAATTAGTTTGTTCCGTTGGAAGAATTATTAAATTTTGATGTTATGTGAAGAAAATAGGTTTATTTTTGGTTATGGATGTCAATGTAGCATCGGTGAATGTTACGGGGTTTAAAACTTGATAGAGATCAACAATGGAACAGGCGTATTAAATATTCACCCAAAAGTTGAAATTGATAGTAAAAAGATACTAAAAAAAATTACTATACATTTTAGTTTCTCCTAGTCACATAGTTTAAGTTTTTAATTATTGCGAATTTAATTTTGTACATAGTTTCCTTTTTTACAAACTTTTATTTGAATTACAAGTAGCATATCAATAATGTAACATAGTTTTGTTAACTCCTAACATGTCATAGAAACTCTTAACTTTTATTAAAAAGCGTATTGATTTTACAAGCTACTTTTAACTGATCAATTTTATATTTGCATTTCAATAGATAAAGAATAAAAGTACAACTTTAAAAGACCGTTACTGAAGGTTATTGAGCAAATATATAATATTTCACTGCAACGCTATTGTTCCACAATATGCAATTTACCATAAAAATTACTGACTTTAAACATTGAAAATAAATTTATATAAAATTTACCTTGATACACATAACAAAAAAATATGTTAAAAAAAAAAATTAACAAAACAACCATATTTTAGGTTTAGAAATTTAAACTGAAAAACTAAAATAAAAAATTAATTATTTTTTTTTTATTTGTAAGTTGTTTGCCACCATACATAAGCTACCTATGCTGGTTTACAGGCAATCGCACATTACTCAGCAAAAATTAATAATAATGTCTAATAAATTATAAGTATTTCATATAAAAAAAGAGTAAATAGTAATATTCATACTAACTGTTTTAAACGACATTAAAATTTGTCAATATTTTTCATAAAATTCATCACATTATCATTTTTGCTTACGCCCTTGAGGGGGCCGTAAAGCGTCCCTCTCTTATTCTCAGATTTCATATGCTTTTTTACGATGGATTTCAACGTAACTTACGCAATTCCAGTATGGTGTATTTAATACTGATGATATTTTTTTGATGAAAATAAACCAAAGTTGTAAAAAAAATTATTTAAAATATAAAGTCTTCTCAAAATAGTTTTTTCTATGAAAGATAATTAACGATTTTTTATCACATATATACAAATTTTAAAGTATGTTCAATTCAATTTTTATGTTTATTTTATTAGAAAATCATCAAAACCTGTCAAAAAGGGATTTAAAAATGGTGATTTTTGCCAAATATCCCAGGTTAAATAAATAGATTTTTACACATATATTCTCATTTTCAAGTCGTTATGCTCTTTTCAGCTTTCATATGCTTTTTGCAATCAATTTCAACCTACTGATATGGTCAATTCAATCATGGTCATTTTTTATGAAAATTAATTAAAGTTGTGAAAAATGATTTAAGCTTTTCATCTCAAAATTATTTTTTTTTATTGACGATATTTAAAATAATTTTATCAAATATATACCTACTAGCCGGTCCAGTGATCGTTACTCGCTTCGCTCGAAACATAGGATCATTGGCTTCATTACCATTGTAATTACAAATAAAATTGTTTTTTTTATAATTTTGTATTTTTCAGTTTTTTTTCGTAATTAGCAGATGAGAGGTGCATATTTTTATATTTGCTAATTTTGAACTTTAACACATGTTACATTTTGAGAAATTTTCACCTTTAATCTGCAACAATTTCCAACACAATTATAAAAGAACCTAAATTTATTAGTAGATTTTTTTTTAATAATTTTAGTTTTCGGTTTTTTATAAATTATAATTCGTTTTTATATTATTTATAACTTTTAAATTATTCGCCAAAATTTTAAGTGCGGGTTTAATTTACACTTTTTGATTATTTGACAGATATATTATTTAATATCGTAAAAAATTGCAAAAATATAGGTAATAACTTATGTAACATTGTCTCCCCGAATGAGGTATATCAAATCTTACATCTAGCAAAATATGAACTGACAGATTGGAGATGAACCATCGCAGTATACAGGTTGGAGATGAACCATCGTAGTATACAGGTATATAGATAATAATTTATGTACCATCGTCTTCCAGAATGAGATATATCAAATCTTACATCTAGCAAAATATGAACAGAAAGTTGAACATTGTCTCCCTAGTCATTTGTATATGTAATAGAAACGATCGTAGTATACAGGTTGGAGATGAATCATGGTAGTATACAGGTTGGAGATGACACTCAAGTTGTCTACCCGCATTCAACCTTACAGATTTTAAGATATATATATTTTTTAATATTCAGTTTCCTTATATGAATCACACTTTGGATAGTATTCTTTTATAAATTTATTTCTTAATTTGATTTTATAATTTTATTGCAAAAGAGAGATAAATTGACTCGGTTGAATTATCTTTTAAAACAAGAATATTCAAATAAAATAGGAGTTATAATTATATTTTATATATTTTTGTGTTTTATATTTTTACTTACTTTTTTTGTTTTATGTAAATTTTCTAATGGTTGAATAGGAAAAATCCGATTACTTTTGTGGGCCTTTCATAAAGTACTTATGTACGCATTAAGAGGGGGGTCTCTTAAAAAACATACGGCTGCTCACAGGATGGCAGTACCTACGCAGTGAAATGTTTGTTCACCAAGTGTCAAACAATATTCCACGATTGATTTATTCTGTTTCCTGCTATTTACAATTACACCAACCGTATGTAGCGAGGCAAAGTCAGAATCATATTTTGAAAACCTCTCTTGTAGGTCTTTTGTGCAAATAAGAGCGTTTATTGTGGAACTCACAACCAAAGGAAGCACTGGAATTCCCAATTGTGCCATCAAGATCGCACATCCTCGAAATTATTGGGGGAGGGGCGAAATTTTTTTGTTGTAATTTTCAAAATTAGTGGTCTGGAGATACCACGGGAGACCAATCAAGCAATCCTTTAAAATAGAGTGTTTTCAGCGCATACCTAAATTTATAAGAACTTTTTATTTTTTTTTACAAATTTGGTGAATTTAAATACTATATTTCCAGCGAAAATATTTTAATTAAATTTTCATATCGAATATACACTAGTTTAAAAAAATCCAAAATTGTTGGGGGGGGGGGTGGAATAGGCTTTTCATTTGAAAATGAGGTAGTCTACATTACAGGAATTGATGAAAGGATATTTGATTCATAGAGAAAACAACTGAAAACAAATAACTAAAGGTTTGATAGTTTTATATGAGTGAATGTAGTCTGAAGGCAAAGAGTCTACTAGACACCCTGCGATGTTTATATGAAAAAATATGATTGATTCAGGGGCAAGATTATAAAATGAAGTTATAATTGTGCAAACAATAAATTAAGATTCATATTTCTCACCATCATTCAAAAATAGTTTAAAAGCTAAATTGATGCAAGCTACAAAAAGTAAAATAATTTTTAACATTTTGCAATTTGCCTTTTTTGACATAAGCGGTACATCAGTGCCTTGTCAATGAAAATACACCCGCTGCACCTTATGTTTTACTCAAAATTGAAAAATTTGCTACATAATTAACATAAGAGAGAAAGGAAACAAAATAAAATAATAAAGCAATTTTCACTATTTTAACCCTATTAGTGCTGGGCAAAATTTGTCCGCTCACGTACTGGGGGGGGGGGGGCGTAAAGTGCCCCCTATTTTTCTCAGATATTAATAAGTTTTTATAAATATTTTTGATGTTACATATATATTTCAACTATGCTGAATTCAGTGGTGATGTCCATTTTTTATCAAAATCAATCAAATCTGTCAAAAAAAACTTTTTATTTAAATAATAATATAAAGTTTTTTACGTATGTATACCCATTTTCAAATATGCTGAATTCAGTGGTGATATTCATTTTTTATGAAAATCAATCAAACCTGTCAAAAAATTAAGACTAAATGTGACAGCTCATCTCAAAAAGGAACTTTTTATCTAAATAAGTATATAAAGTTTTTTACACATGTATACCCATTTTCAAATATGCTGAATTCAGTGGTGATATTCATTTTTTATGAAAATCAATCAAACCTGTCATAAAATTGATCTAAATGTGACAGCTCATCTCAAAAGAGAACTTTTTATCTAAATAAGTTTATAATGTTTTTTACACATGTATACCCATTTTCAAATATGCTGAATTTAGTGGTGATATTCATTTTTTATGAAAATCAATCAAACCTGTCAAAAAATTGATCTAAATGTGTCAGCTCATCTCAAAAAGGAACTTTTTATCTAAATAAGTATATAATGTTTTTTGCACATGTATACCCATTTTCAAATATGCTGAATCCAGTGGTGATATTCATTTTTTTATGAAAATCAATCAAAACTGTCAAAAAATTGATCTAAATGTGACAGCTCATCTCAAAAAGGAACTTTTTATCTAAATAAGTATATAAAGTTTTTTACACATGTATACCCATTTTCAAATATGCTGAATACAGTGGTGATATTCATTTTTTATGAAAATCATTTAAACCTGTCAAAAAAGTGATTTACATATGACAGCTCATCTCAAAAAAGAAACTTTTTATCTAAATAATAATGTTTTTTACACATATACACCCATTTTCAAGCATGCTGAATTCAGCGGTGATATTCATTTTTTTTTTATAAAAATCAATTAAAGTTATCAAAGCATAGATTTATATATGACAGCTCATCTTAAAAAGAAACTTTTTATCTAAGTAATAATATAAAGTTTTTAAACATATATACCCATTTTTAAGCATGCGTAATTCAGTGGTGATATTCATTTTTTTTTATAAAAATCAATCAAAACTGTCATAAAATTGATTTATCCCAAAAAGTAAGGATCAGGCATGTTTTTTTTGAATTAGAGAATTACGTTTAATAGAAAGTATAGGGGGGTGATGAGGTTTCCGTGCTTGGCATTTTATTCACATATACCCCTTTTCAAGTAGGCTGTATTTACTGGTTATATTCCTTTTTTTTTTATAAATATTAGTCAAACCTGACAAAATAATTTAAATATGACAGCTCATGTCAAAATTAAAATTTTATTCATTTTTTAAAGTTTTTTATACATTACTAATTCAAATTCCAACTGTCAAGATATTTTTTAACCGTATAATCAATAAAATCCATAAAGAAAAAAATAAACAAATTCAATTTGAAATTAAACAGATATCTTGATTTTTTTGAAAATATTTTTGAAGACAGTGCCATCTTGAGTAAATCTGACCTATTCTAAACTTTCAGATATTCCTACCCACCTTAGCTAAATGCCAAAACTGAATCCTAGATGATAAGCTATAGCATTTAACCATTTGTCATAAAAAGAGATATTTCCTATTTAAAATTCAAAATATTTTTTGAAGACATCTAAAATTAAATGAATTAATTTGACTTCCTAGTTCATTAGACATTGTAAATCTTCCATTTAGTCAAAAAATGATTTTTTTAAATAATTGTTTTGATCCATGTCTCTTTGAATTAGTTTTAAACTTGGTTCATTCTCTCATACAAATTTTCAAAAGATTTTAGAATACGTTTTATTTTTTTTAATAAATATTTCATACTCAAGATGATTTAGATTGCACTTAGCAGTAAAACCTATAAAAAAAAAAACTGTTTTTAGAAATGAAACCTAATCATGCATCCATTTGCTTAAAAACAATTTTTACAGAACTAATTTGCGCAAATTTAATTGATAATTCAATGTCCAACTTCGATAATTTCAAACTGTATAAAATTGAGTCCATAAATGAAACTAGCATGGTCGATTTGGTATAAAACAGATATATTTAATTGTAAATTTTGAATGAATGTTTTTGAAGACAGTTTTTAGAAGTAAACCGCAAATTTGATTAACGCTTTCAGCTATTTTTAAAACCTAAATGTAAAAAATGTGTTCAGAAATGAAACCAGCATGATTGATTTGTTATAAAACAGATATTTTATTTAAATTAAAAATATTTTTAGAGACAATTTTTAGACGTAAATCGAAAATTTGATTGATACTTTCAGACATTTAAAACTTCTAATTGCAAAAAAAATGATTAGAAATAAAATTAGCATGGTCGATTTGGTTTAAAAACATATATTTCATGTAAAATTAGAGAGAATATTTTGGGATATAGTTTTCAGACATAAACCGCAAATTTGATTGACACTTGAGTAAAACCTCTAAATGCGAAAACTGTGTTCAGAAATGAAATACATATTTCATTGTAAAATCTATTTAATGCTTTGAAGACAATTTTTAGAACTAAAGCGCAAATTTAATTGATACGTATATGTATTTTCAAATTCTAAACTGGAAAAATTGAGTCCAGAAATGAAACTAGCATGGTTGATTTGGTATAAAAACATATATTTAATTGTAAAATTTGAATGAATGTTTTTGGAGACAATTTTTGGAAGTAAACCGCAAATTTGATTAACACTTACAGCTATTTTCACATCCTAAATGTAAAAAATGTGTTCAGAAATGAAAACAGCATGATTGATTTGTTATAAAAACATATATTTCAAGAGAATATTTTTGGAGACAATTTTTAGAAGTAAACCGCAAACTTGATTAACACTTATAGGTATTTTCAAATCCTAAATGTAAAAAATGAGTCCAGAAATGAAAACAGCATGACCGATTTAGTATAAAAACATATATTTTATCTAAAATTTGAAGGTATATTTTATTAGATATATTTTTGATCAATCAAATTTTTGATTGACATTTTCTAAAAAGTAGCCATGATTATTGAAAAAATTAAATATATAAAGTGTTATGCGTTCCAAACTGTATATAATTATAAATTTTGAGGGTATTATATAATATAGATCCTAAGTTATAAGGTTAAGTACAGATAATGTCAAAATTTTGCCAAAAAATTTTAATTTTTTATTTTGATTGACAGTTTTGGACATGAAGGGGTCATTCAACTACCATGAAAATGGTTTCATAAAATGCAGCTAGCGATTTTAGGAAAAGTCACAAAATTTGAAGGGATATGATTCAGCCAATTTACTACAATTAATTTTTTAGTGAAGCGGGGCGTTTTACGCCCCCAGCACTAATAGGGTTAAGGGGCTGCATGAAGCCATTTTGAAAATATTTTATCCCCTTTCCAACTTTTTTTATTTCTTAAACAACAAAAGTTAAGACTTAACCTTATTTGTGACTGGCTATTTTTATTTCATCAGGTACGGATTTTTTTTCCACTATCAAGATTGTTTTTAAATAATCTAGTTTACCAATTTTTGGCTTGTAAGTTAACTTGCAAAATAGACAGAAAAGTTCAACTATTTTTTATTTCCCAAGATTATAAACTTGAGAAATAATGTAATTAAATTACTCTGCATACCAAATACCTTTTCTAGCAAGCATATCTGTATTTAGGAATACGAAGTTGCTGGGATAGATGATATGTTGGCTTCATTTCCTTAAATCTGGCATTTGAATTTTAGTACTGGGAATATTTATGCCTAGTTAATATTTTAAGAATGTCAGGTATTTTTTTTTTAATTATCACAATAATAATCCCTTTTGAGATAACGTTAATGAATAAATGCCAATTTTCTGGAAATTCTTTTATGCCAGGCGAAACATGGTATCCAAGTATCGATGTAAATGGCAATATTCATTGTTCCAAATGCACATGTTTCTCTTCAGGAAATGTTGACTGCAAAGCTATCTTTTGTGGAAGCAAAGAATGTGATGAATCGATTGAGTGCTGCAAAATCTGCATGGAAAGAAAGGACCATCGTTCATTTAATTCTGTGCAAAGTCAGACGACACAAAAATTATTCTGTTATTTCCAAAATAGAATGTACAAGGAAAATGAATTATTTTCTTCGAACCAAAGTACTCTTATCGTTAAAGAAGATAAACAATGTATTCAGTGCATTTGCAAAAAAGGCAAAATATTGTGTCTATTAAAATCTTGTGCATCATCCATGAAAAATTGTTCCCGGTATTTTTATAGCGTGGACTGCTGTAGAAACTGCATCAATTCGAAGGAAAAAAGCAACACTATTGGTACAATTGAAAGTAGATTCAGTGAAGACTATGCGTTCGCGCAGCAATTACAAAACATCGATTCAAACGAAATAAATGACCCTTTTGAAATGCTCTTTGATGTTGTTCATGCACAGCCAATGATGCAAGACTGTTATCATGGCCAAGAACGACAACTTCACCTGCATTACTGGAAACCATATGTTAAAACAGTCGGCAGGCTAAAGTGTATATTTTGTTTGTGTCAAAACACTACAATCAAATGCCAAAAGGTCCAATGCTATGCAACCTGTCCAAATCCTATTCAAGTTGCTGATAAATGTTGCAAAGTTTGTCCTACTTCTGCATATCGAAATTTTGTACGTCTAAATCAACAAAAAGCTTATCATCAATGTGTACCGAAAAATAACAAAATATTAGTCTATGAACTAGCTGCTAGGAGAAATGATTTTTACAAAGTTGAATTTATATTTGAGAATATTTACTACGATAGTTTACTGAAGATTCGAGTAAAGTACAATACTTCTAATGATCGCACTTACTCTCGCGTTACACTCAAAACCTACATTGTTAAGAAACGTGATTTTATGTCAATTAATAGTTTTGTATTGCTTGGAACGACGAATGAGCGATCCTTCAAAAATTTTGTTAAATATTTTTACCAACCAAGAAGACATTCAATTTCTAATTTTTCAATATTGAGAAAGGCAATGAAAAGGCTTCATCTACTTCAGTCCAAATTTCAATTGCAAGAATGTAACAACAATAAGCAACTGCTTGTTAAAGCTTATCAACAAATGGAAAATTTTTGATCTTTTTTCTGAGATGATTAATCCGAGTAATAATTAGCTAGGCTAATGTCTGGAGATGTTTTTTTTAATTCTTGTGCAATTTTTTGCGATTTTTATAATCCATTTGTATAACTAAAGATTTAATGTTTTACTTATTTTCAACTTGCTTTTTTCGTTTACAAAAAAACAGAATAGAATCCTCTTTGTTTCATTTTTGTATTGAGATAAAAAATCCACTTATGTCTCCTAGTACATTTAAGCAACAATTGCTGAACACTGAGAAAAAACTAATAATATTTACTAATGAATTAAATGTGTTTGTGTCTACTATTTTGTTAGTATAGTAAGTTTACTAAACCAATTATTGCTATCTGGCTAGTAAATATGTATTACCAATTGATTAGTAAACACTTTTATTTGATTTATCAAGCAAAATACTGATAGTCTAGTAAAAATACAACCCATTAGTTGATTGTGTGGAACCTGTGTGGGTGGTTCGTTCGCAATATAAAATTTAAAAAAGCTTATAATAATTCAGATAAATGCACAACAAAATAAAAATAAGATTCTCTCGAATCAACATTTTAAATTCCTAGTACGTTTTAATGTAGAAATCCGTCATTACGTTGTAGAGGTAGGTTATCTAAATAAAAGATTAATCTAGAAAATGAAAAGATTGTTAATCCCAACTTACATTCCATTTTAAAATTTGGTAATGTAGCTATACACTTTGTTATCTCGATCTTTTTGGTTTGATTATTCAATTTAGATATCAATCCTCTTCGTAAAAAATTTTTATTCAGTTAGAATTCATTCTAGGAGCAATTACTGAAATTGTCTGTAAGTGCGGAGAAAATTGCTTGAAAAAAGAAAAATATTACTTTGAAGTTGTGTATGGTGTTGTCTTCCCATGTTCCTTTAAAGGAACATAATTTTTTTTCTTTCATACCAAGCCAAAATATTTTAAAAATAAAATAAATATTTATTTAATATTCCTCTTTTAACCCTATTAGTGACGGCCTATTTTCATTTCTTCAATGACGGAGGGGGGATAATGGTTATATGTATGCTGAATACGATGGTCACGTTTATTTTTTTTAAAAATCAATCAAACTTGTCAAAAATTGATTGCTATATGACACAGTGGCGTAGCCAAATAATGGAAGTTGGGGGGGGGGGGCATGTAAGGAATTTAGGGGGGGGGGGGGCATGCAAGGAATTTAAGGGGCAAGCATATTGGAAATAAAATTATTTGGGGGGGGGGGGGGGGCACTGCCCCCCTTGCCTCTCCCTCTGGCTACGCCACTGATATGACAGCTCAACTAAAAAAAGAAACTTTTAGTTTAAATGGGTATATAAAGTTTTTTACACATATATACCCATCTTCAAGTGTGGTCACATTTATTTTTTTTTAAAATCAACCAAATCTGTTAAAAAAATGATTGACATATGACAGCTCAACTGAAAAAAAAGTTTTTTTACACATATATACCCATTTTCATGTATGCTGAATACGATGATCACTAGGGTGGCCCTTATTTTTTGACTTTTGTAAAAAAATTCCCAACCCAAAATTTTGTTTCTTTTTAGGTTAAATTTTTATTTTTAAAATTTTATAGAGTTTGGTTAAGTATAAGAGGACCCTCAATCACTTTAAAGTTAACCATTGAGAAAGCATATACACTAGGGTGGCCCTTAAGTATAAACTATAAATTAAAATCATTAATTTCGTCGCTCTCATAATTTAATTATGTTTATACGTCTAAAACAAATTAATTTTGAAAATTTGAGCTATTTTTAAAAAACCTAAGGCGACCCTCAGAGAAAGAAAAGGAATAACAGAATTTTTGGAATTAAAAAAATGTATCTTTATTGCAAAAACTATATGAGATTTTAAATTTTTTTAATAACAAGTGTACCAAAATAATATTAGATCTTTAAACAATATTTGGTAAATTTTGGATAATTTTTTCTTTTTTTCAGGGACATTTTGAAGAACAAATTGTTTTGTTTTTTCAACATTTGTAAGGATATTATTATAATGTTCTATTAGTATTATTTCTCTTTCTGCAACATCATTTACAACTTTAATCTGTTTATCTTTTTCTAAACTTTCTTTAAAACAAGACCTTTCTTTCCATAACAAAGTATCTTCATTGAGAAAGACTGTACTGCTTGAAGATCGCGCGAAATTTTTTTTGTATGCTAATGAAGAAAAATCTAAAGTTAATAAAGAAAAAAAAACGATCAAATTTTTATTATAAATAAATTATGTTTCAACTTTATCATCTTCGTTCATTTGTATATTGTTTGATTATACGTATAAAACATTCTCAAAATGGTCAAACACGAAACTTATAATTGACCGATTCAGCTTGTTTCGAGATACTGTAGAGTGAATGGTATAAACGAACTCTCTTTCTCCTTCAAATAAAATGATGCGCATCAAAATATGCCTCTACAGAGTCCTTGTTTTGTATTTAATTAATTTCATTAAAAAAATACCTCATTGAATTCGGTATAAAATCCCGTTTTTAGTTCTATATCATTTTCAGTTATATTTTCTTTTTATGCAATTTTGTTTTGCTTACTTATAATTCTATTTGTTCTGTGACAAAATAAATTACATATATAGCTATTTAATCATGAAGTTCTTTATTTCAGTTGAAGCGTCATATGTCAATCATTTTTTGACAGGTATGATTAATTTTTATAAAAAATAAACATCACTGTTGGATTCGGCCTACTTGAAAATGCGTACATATGTGTAAAACACCTAATTTGCAAATTTGATTCACGCTTACAAGAATTTTCAAATTCTAAATCCAAAAACAATCTATAATTGGAATTGGCATTGTTGATTTGATATAAAAATGTGTGTATTTCATGTAAAATTTGAATGAATGTTCTCGTAGTCAGATTTTAGATGTAAACCGCAAATTTTGTCTTTGGGAACAATTTTTAGAAGTGAACCACAAATTTATTTTACACTTATAGGTAATTTTGAATCTAAATGAAAAAACAATCTATAACTGAAATTGACATTGTTGATTTGATATGAAAATGCGTTTATTTCATGTAAAATGTGAATGAATGTTTTCGTAGACAGATTTTAAAAATAAACGGCAAATTTATTTCACATTGATTAGCATTTTCAAATTTTAAATCCAAAAACTATCTATAAATGAAATTGCGATTGTTGATTTGTTATAATAATGTGTATATTCCACTAAAATTTGAATGAATGTTTTCAGAGACAGGTTTTAGAAGTAAACCGCAAGTTTGTTACACATTTATAGCTATTTTCAATTTCTAAATTCCAAAAATAAGTCAAAAAATTAAATCAAGATGCCCGATTTGATATAAAAATATATTTCATGTAAAATTTGAAGGTATATTTTATTAGATATATTTCTCATCAATCAAAATTTTGATTGACATTTCACAAAAAGCAACGATGATTTTGAAAAAAATTAAACTATAAAGTGTTATGTTTTCAAAACTGTTTATATTTATAAATTTTCAAATGAGTATATAAAATAGAACCAAAGTTATAAGCTTAACTAGAGATACTGTCAGAATTTTGCTAAAAAAGTTTAACTTTTGATTGACAGATTTAGGCAAGAAAAGGTCATTCAACTGCTATGAAAATGGTATCAAAAGATGCAGCTATCAATTTTAGAAAATGTCACGAAGTATGGTAGCAAAAGATGTAGCCAATTTGGTACAAGAGAAATTTTAGTTTAGCCCCCCGTCACTGATAGGGTTATAGAATTAGTTCTACAGACATATATACTTTTTTAAAAGAAAAAAGTTTGAAAATACTTATTTTACTCCAAATTTTTGTATAAGTTAGATTTTTAAATAAATTTTTGATTAAAATTTAAATTATGTTCCTTTAAAATCAGTTTTATTTTTTTTTGGATTTTAAATTGGAATGGGAAATTTTAAAAAAGTTTGCACCCTACCTAAGGCTTATGATATTTTAGAGGACAAGATGTACGAAATATCTTTCCTCCAAGTTGTTCATTTCGAAACGTAAGTGAAACTGAAGAAGTTTATAAAACTCTGATATCGGACATCGTGCGGGTGTCTGTAAACTAGCACAGGTGACTAGCTTTACTCTAAGCTTCAGAGAGTGTCCTCAGTTTGCGGATAGAGGAGAGCCCTATAGATATATAGGATAGCTGCGAATACACTGAATAAGCAGTCGCTGACAATTGAGTCACCACCTAGCTTGAGACGCCTTTATGGTGGGTTTAAAAATGTCTCAAAAAATTTACAAAAATGGCTAAAACATACAATAGGGGGCATCTACCAGCCTGGCACAAGAAGGCAGAGCAGGAGGAACCAGCTGCCATGACTGGAACAACAAAATATATATGTAACTTATGCAACAAATATATAAGGTACTCCCCGTTTAACGACATATTCGATTAATGACAACTCGGAATAACGACGTGCCTTCCGACTGACCCAGTATTCGTTTATCATAATTTTTTCGGAACTACGACGCGAGACGATATTCGTCCGTATGCCTAGCTTTGGAAAAGAGATGCAAAGGCTAAACCTAAAAATAGGAACTATCTATCTCATGATATGAAATTATCGCACATGTACGATATATATCGTACGTATGACAACACTGTCAGCATCTGCATCTGCTGTAACTAGCTTAATATACAAGATAGATGATTTTACGTAATATAATATATCTGAAGAAGGTCATAGTGACCAAAATATTTATTGCTGGTATTTTGTTTTAAATAAAAGATTTACTCAACGTTTTCAATAGAAAAAGTATATCTATCTCATGATATGAAGTTATAGCACATGTACGATATATATCGTACGTATGGCAACACTGCCAGCATCGGACTCTGCTGTAACTAGCTTAAATACAATATTTAAATTAATGGCCATTAGGTTTTATCCATATAAATGTCGTGGTAATTTGAATTTTCATATTATTAACAATTTTCATTGTAAACGTTGTGTAAATCTTTTATTTAACAAAATACCAGCAATAATATTTCGGTCACTATGACCTTCTTCAGATATATATGACATAAAATGAAAGCGTGGAGTGTCTTGCTTGCTGAGTGTTCAGAGGGATAATCTCTTTACGATCAGCACCACTAATCCCTCTCAACACTCAGCAAGCAAGACACTCCACTCTTTCATTTTATGTCATATATATCTGAAGAATAGTGACCGAAATATTATTGCTGGTATTTTGTTAAATAAAAGATTTACTCAACGTTTTCAATTTATTTTCTTTACAACTTTTATTTATTTATGAAGACTCAGCGCCATTTTATCTAAATTTTCATTGTAATTTAGAATTTTAAGGTAAACGTTTCTTGCCACGTTAGTTTGTACCTTGCATCCTATCGCGATACTTGTTGTCTATTTTCGTTTATGCTACAATGTCTCAAACGTACAAATACTACTCCTGGAGGATTATCCGCTAAGAAGCAGAGAAAAGCAATAGAACTTTTAATTCAAACTAAGGCGTGCAGCATTTTCGAGACTCTGAAGTCACGAGAGGAAGGGTGTCAAGAAACGTTCACTGCAAGCCATATATGGTTCCATCGATTTCGTCAGCGATTCAATTTCCACAATCGTCCTGTTTCTTGTGAAGCAGCAAGTGCGGATACAGAGGCAGCAGAAGTATAAATTAATGTTTTAAACAAAATTATAGAGGAGGGAGGCTATTTACCGGAACAAATTTTCAACGTTGACGAGACGGGATTATACTGCAAAAAGATACCAGAAAGGACGTATTTTGACAGAGAGGCTGCAGCTATGCCCGGGTATGAAGCATACAAGGATCGTTTGACGTTGCTTTTGGGGGGAAATGTTGCGGGGCATTAATTAAAACCTTTTTTATATACCGGTCCGGAAATCCAAGGGCTTTAAAGAATGTAAGCAAGGACTTACTGCGAGTTTATTATCGGTCACGTAAAAGGGCATGGATGACCCATGCATTATTCGAGTACTGGTTTTTGAACTGTTTCGTATCAGAAGCCAGACAATATTGCCTGGAAAAAATATTCCTTTCAAGAACCTGCTCATTCTTGACAATTGCCCAGGCCACCCCCTACATCTTGATGATCTGCATAGTAATATTAAAGTTGTGTATCTCCCAAAAATACTACTGCAATTTTGCAGCCAATGGATATGGCGCCATATCCGCTTTCAAAGCATATTACTTGTGTAATACTTTTGCAAAGGCCGTAGCAGCAACAGAGAATGGTGCAATGGGTGTCCTCGTGATTTTTGGAAAAATTACAATCTCCTGCATTGTATCAAGGACATCGACGCATCTTGGCAGGAAGTGACAGAAAAATGTATGAAAGGAATATGGAAAAAGTGTTTAAAGAGATTTGTAGATAATTTTGAAGGATTTGATCGAGAAGAAAACTTAGAAAGGATAAATCGGTTAACTGTTAATTATGCTCGCGATTTGCAAATTGGAAGTGGAAGCTCAAGATGTGGAAAGTGTAGTAAACTTTGTCGAAAATGAGTTGACTGAAGAAACGGGAAGATAGAGAAGAGATAGAAGAAACAGATGACGTAGTACTCATGGAGAAGAAGTTTACTCTTAAAGATTTGGCACAAGCTCTTGCTAAAATGAAGAAAGTGTTTTCTCTATTTGAGGCTATGGATCCCAAGACAGAACGTTATTCAAAATTTGAAAGATATATGAACAAGGGACTTAGGTGTTATCGTGAAATTTATGATGAGAAAAAAGCAAACAAAACAGTCCTTTATATTGAGATTTATACGAAGTAGCCTCTCCCCGGCAGCAAACCTACTCTCTACCCCCTTCAGCCACTCTCCCGTACCAGGAACATCTGCTGTTATAGTGTCGGACGACGAAAACCCCGAGGATCCTAGTAAGCCTCTTTGAATCAGGTGATGAAGACAAACCCATATTTGAAGGTTTTGGTCATGATAATTAAAATTTTATTTTGCAATCTGTTTCATAAATTTCTGTTAATAAAACAATATTTTGTCATTTGCGTTTCCTTTGTTTTACCTTTTTATTTTACAAAGGAAAATAAAGATTTCGATGTACATAGAGTACAGTTAATACACATTCGTTTAACGACGGCGTCGTTGGTCCGAATTACCGTCGTTAAACGGGGAGTACCATAAAAACACTCCATCAATTAGGTGCAACTACAACATAGCACACTGGTTACATCTCAAATGCACACAAATCTCACTTAAAGAGTACGACGCAAACTGGCCATGCGCAACACACACAAAACCAACACAATTTTCACAAAAGATCTCAGCTTCTCACCCAAATAACAAAACACTTTGCGGCAAAAAACTTCACATAATAGACAATCAGCAATCCACATTCACACTACTACAAGTAAATATCAACGGTCTTAAAAGCAAATTCACAGAATTAGAACAACTTATCCAACAACACTCTCCTGACATCATAATAGTTCAAGAAACAAAATTAAATAAAAAAAAATTTTCTATTTGAAGGTAAAGCTGTTATATACTGCTTAATAAGACCATGTCTAATATAAAGAGGCGGTAGAAGAATTTTTTCTATTTGAACAAGAAGCGAAAACTTTACATTTTGGTTACCAGATTCAAAGGATATCCTTTTGGCCAAACATCTTTGAGATAATTTTTTTTATCTCGACTATTCCATAAACAAAGAAAACAAAGATACTTTGTATATCCTCCTTGCATTCCTATTAACAATCCAATAATTTTAAAATCACCACATATGTCCCATTTATTTCCTTGTAATTTTTCAATTCAAGCAAAAGTTTCATTTTCTTGGAGTTGGGGGGAATAACCAACAGCAACCGATGGATATTTAAAGAGATGTTTTTCTTTGATTGATCTCAGCCTTTATTATTATTATCCAAGTACTATCACCATCTGAGTTATCACCTTCATCAGAATGATAAGATTGTGAACAAACTAGAACTGTCAACTCATGACTAAGCGGAACAGATGCAATTGAAAAAGTAATATCTGGATAAAAAAACTTTTTTTGGTCTGTTGAGTTTTTATAAACAGACAAATCAATCATGCAAAAATAACAAACATTCAAATTATTTGTTGGTTCCCTCCATATTCTTGGAATTACAAATGGCATAGACCTTCTTTTCCACGCATCCAATCTTCCAATGTTGATTTTCAAGAGTCACATATTAAATAGGGATCCCAAATTTTATTCTGATCTCCTATTGGTATGCCAAAATACTTTTTATAAGCTGTAAAAATTTAAAAAAAAGTTGTGGTAAACTAACATTAAGAATAAAAATTTTTTCTTATTTTAAGGGGATTAAGCAACTAACTACCCAAACCCAAAGGAATTTAATTTCAACTTCAGTTAGGGTTGCGAGCCATAATTTGGGAGTCATTGTAGTGGTTTTTGGAGTATAATACATGTATATATTTTTATTAACTTTTATATTCAACTTTTTTTACAACAATCTCTTCTCTCTAAGTCATCTTCTTTTACTTCTTTACCTAAATAAAAAAATTTTGAAATTTTTGTTTTAGCGTATTTTTAATTTTTTTAATTTAACAAGTTTTACCTTCGTCATTTAATGGCGCAGTCTCAACTTGTTAATAAGAAAAAGAAATATTTTTTAGGCGTCCCTGCTCCTATAGGGTATATACCTGGAGTTGGTAGAGGGTATGTTTTTTAATCTTTATTTTTTAAATCAATTTTTATTACCATACTTTCAAAGAGTTATAACCATTTTTCTTACCTTATGATTAATTTGAATTTTTTTAAATGTATTTTGATCATATTCCTAGTTTTACATTCTATATGTTCCTAAACTTATTTATAACTAAATTATTATTTAATGAGCTTTTCTAATTTCATGTTATTTCTTTTCTTCAATCTGAGATATACATTTACGTTATTTTATGTTGAATCTTAATTTTTTTTGTAATTTTTAAATATCTGTATATTTAGAAATTGTATTTTTTTTCTGTATATTCTAAATTACGATTGATTTTCTATTTTATCGTTGCAGTCAGGGCCAATATATATTTTTAATTAAAAAAATTAAGGTTATTTATCTCATTCTATATTTTTATGTTGGTTGCATAAATATATATGGCATAATGACCCTCTGATGTCCCAAACATAAAATCATGTTGAAAATAAATACAAATAATTCTGAGCGAATTAACCTTAGTTTTCTGAATTAGAATTATTTATATGTATACATACAAATGTTTCAAACTTGTGCTTTAAAAAATAAAAAATAAATCTTTCAAACTAACTATCTAGTTGATCAATTAACTATCCAACCAACTATCTAACTACCTAATAACCTTGATAATTTAAAGGCTTAATTAGCTTAGCTAATTAATTAATCAACTAATTAAGCAGATAATTAATTGATCAGTTAGTTAATTTAGGTAGTTAGTACCCATCATAGCGCATTATCCCACAAATGGGATGTAAAATTTAATTTTTTATTTAAATAAAATTTTTTCAACTTTCATTTTTTCAACAATATTTATCATTTCTTTAATCTCTTGTGAACGTTGATAAAGACAATTATTTTCATTCCATTATTTTCTTCCCGATTTATAAAATGTTATAGACGATAAGTTTTTGAGATTTTTTTGATAGTTCAGTAAGTAGAGTACAGTTTTAAAGAAATACATGGTAAATCTATATCATAAGATAATACAAGTAAATTTATCTAACATTTTTTGTAGTTTAATTTTTTATAATTTTTTGGTTATAATTTGTCATCCCACTAATGGGATAATGGGCAGAAACGGCAAATTTATACACTATACATATACAATTATGTAATGTGTATAAACAACGTGCTTTATTCATATAATGCATATATAATATATATTATGAACTTACTTGTGTTGATAAGTACAGCGATAAAGTAAAGGTAATTTATTGGGCACAACGTTAAAGGATTATTAATTTTCGCTGACAATCAGCAACAATAAGAACTCTCCTCGTTCTGAAGATTGTGATTTTTTATTTGAAAAAGCTGATTATCAGCGAAAATTTATAATCCTTTAACGTTGTGCCCAATAAATTATTTTTACTTTATCGTTGTACTTACCTTCACCAATTTGATGGGCCACCTTCAGCACCAAATTTATACTTGTGTTGAGATACAATTATAATAAATGAACAGCTGCCACCTTTTTGATATGAGCATTTGTTCGCAAATATCAATCTGTTAATTTTGTTTTCAATTTCTAGACTTTTTTCATCAATGCCATCGCGTAAAGTTCTAACTGTGAAAGAAGCTGAAAACTTTAGAAGAATTGAATGAGGAATTTTCAATACTTAATGAAGAAAAGATATCTTTGTTACTTCCTCCACTGATGAAGAAAATATTTTAAATGATTTTGAAAATTTAACTGATGTTCAGGATGTTCTTGGAACTATTGAAGTTTAATTTATTAGGCTTCAATTTAATTATTTGGGAAAGATGAAAACAGAATTGGATCTTTGAAAGAAATTGTGGTTTCCAAATTGACAAAATAATTGATAAGCAAAACCCAACAAGTTATTCTATTTTTTTCTGGTTAGGGCATTATGAAAAAATTAAATTAAAATGGGTTGAAAGCAACTGGCACAATCCGTGAAGTGAAAACAAAGAAATGCCTTGTGATGTCGGACAAAAAAAAGAAAAGGGGTTTTTACGATTTTAGGTTTGGCACGTTAAATGATTTTGGCGTCAGTTATTTTTGGGAAAAGTTTTTTCAGGTAGAAAAAACATGGCTTTTCATGATCAAGGGCCTTTGTGATTTGCTTCATCAGCCCTAGCTTTATATGCAAAGGTGGTAAAATTAGATCAGCGCAAATGAGCCATTCGTGATCTGAGTAATTCATTTTTTCAAAATCAAGGCGAAATTTTTGTAAGTCTCTCTTAAATTTATAGAATGTGCTATAGGAACTGAAGGCAGTTTGTTTCCTATGTGTAACAAAACTGCCTTTATACTATAAAGAGAGCCATCGATGAACAACCTCCATTCTGTGGCCTCATACTTTATTTCGAGAGCGTTGAATAGCCCCGCAATCATCATCCATTCGCCCTTCCGGGCATGGCCGTTTTCCCAGCTAACCAGGGTTGGCCATTTGTTTGCAGCTTCTTTTCCATGTTTTTCTACATTGAGCATCTTCCGCTTTTACTTTTCTTGTGGCCATGTTTTCTACTACTGCTTTCATCCAAGTCTTCTTGGGGCGTCCCCTCTTCGCCTTTCCTTCAACCACTTCATTTTTGATACTTTTAGTCAATCTGACATCGTCCATTCTTTCCAAATGCCCGAACCATCTCAGTCTGTTTTCTTCCATGTATTCTTCTATGCAAATCATTCCCATCTTTCGCCTTAGGTAATCATTGGTAAGCCTGTCTTTCAGAGTTTTTCCCTTCATCATCCGTATCATTTTCATCTCCGTACTCATCATTCTTTTTGTATCAGCTTTTTTAAGAACCCAGCATTCGCTTCCATAGCACATCGCACTTCTTACATATACCTGATAGAGTCTGGTTTTCAGCTTCAACGAGAGGATTTTTCCTCAAAGAAGACCCGAAATTTCCTTGAACTTCGTCCACCCACATCGAATCCTGGCTGTCACAGATTTGGAAGAATCTCCAGAATCATCAAGCATGTCTCCCAAATAACAGAAACTCTGCACAACATCCACCTCATCCGTGCCTAACTTCACATTCTTTTCCATTTTTTCAAGTTTATCTTCTTCTAATTGACATCTTCGACAGACAAAACTTTTCACGTTTTGCAAAGAGCCCTTGATTGTAGTGCATCTCTTATGCACCCACTTCTCATATTTGAAGCCTTGTATTGCATTACGAACAACTCTTTCCCCACAACAAGAGCAAGGATCAACGTTGCTGATGGCATTTCTCAACATATTTTTCGTCTTAAAAATCATAACTTTGGTTTTGCTTACGTTGATCTTCAAGCCTTTGTCTTCTAGAACCTTTTTCCATGCCACGTACTTGTCACTCAAATCATTCAAGGTATTTGCAGCTAAAACCAGATCAGCGTATAAAAATTCTCTGTGATTTTTAACAATCGTATCAGAAATCGCATCCATTACAATAACAAACAATAAGGGGCTCAACACCTAGCCTTGATGAACGCCGACCCCTGTTGAAAACCATTCTGATATTTTTCCATCTACTCTAACAGCAGTTTTGGCATAGTTATACATTTCAATAACAGCTCTTACTTCATACTCCAAAACGCCCTTTTGTCTAAGAGCCCAGAAAATGACATCTCTTTGGACGCAGTCAAAAGTTTTTCCAGATCGATAAATGAGAGGAAAAGATTTTTTCCAACTTTCATATGTTTCTCTATTAATTGTAGAACAATAAATACGGCGTCTATTGTGCTCTTGTTTGGCATAAAACCCATCTGCATTTCATCTATTCTAACACGTCGACGAATACTTTCTTCAAAAACTCTCTCTAAAATTTTCATAGGGTGTTCAAACAGTTTTATACTTCTATAGTTTGAGCAATCTTTTACATCACCTTTACCTTTATAAAGTGGCACTAAAACACTCTTTCGCCAACCTTCGGGCATGTTTTCTCCGTACATCATTCGGTTCCCTATGTCTGCAAGTTTATCTTCCAGCCCACTTAACTTTAAAACTTCAATTGAAACAGTGGCACTACCAATTATAACCTATTTCTTTCTAGATTCAGTTTTTGCCATTCGGAATATATTCCTCATCTTCACTTCTTCCTTCATATTTTCAATCCGTAGTATTTCTTTTTCAACTTCATCATTCATCGCGTTGGCTATTACTCTTTTAGCGTTTTTCTTAGAATGTACATATTCTTTCCTGGACTCTTCACCCCTGTCTTTTCTCCATATCTTATACTTTTCTTTCTTTGTTTTGATTGCAAGTTTAACTGTGTCAAGGTTCCACCACCAGCTGCTTTTTCTACTTACTGATTTTGAAACGCCACAAACACTCTTTGCCACTTTTGATAAATCCTTTATTATTTCATCCCATTTTTTCTCTTTATCAATTTTACAAGCTATCTCAGTTTTTAGTTTATCTTTCACTGATTGAAATTTAAGATTCCAAGTCTTTACCTTTGTTCTTTTTATTGTTTTCTCTTTGGATTTGCATGTTTTGAACAATATGTCTATGGTAAGAAGTTTATGCTGTGTTAGCACTTCTTCTCCTGGTATGACTTTGACATTTTTCACTTTTTTATGTTTATTATACAAAATGTAATCAGTAACTGTTCTGTTTTTCCCAGATTCATAAGTTATAAGCTTTTCATCATCTTTTTTGAACCATGTATTACCTATTCAAAAATCAAAAGAGTCAGCCCACTCTAGGAGTTTCATTCCTTCATCGTTTCTTTTGCCGTAACTATAACCCCCATGAGCTCCATCAAAACCGTCACTTGCTCGACCAACGTGTCCGTTAAAATCACCCAAGATAATGCATCTTTCATTGATTTTCTTAATCTCCTCAGAAATGGCTTCATAAAACGTATCTTTTTCTTCTGCACTTAGACCAACCTGTGGAGCATACACTGAAACAACGGTGATGACTTCGCCTTCAATTATCAACTCAATTAATATTATTCTGTTATTTACTCGTTTAACACTCACAACTTTACCAAAAAACTCTTCTTTAACCATAATACCAACTCCACCAGTACCATCTCTATTTCCACACCAGTATAACTTGTAACATACAGTATCGGAATTAATAAGTTTTGTCCCCTCGTTCTTATATCTAACTTCTTGAACACCCGCTATTGCAATCTTTCTATTTGATAGCATGTTTGCCACTTCATAGCTTTTTCCAACCATAGAACCAACATTTAAGCTTGCAAATCTAAGACAACGCATCGGTTTTCCTCTCAAACAATTCCGAATATTTTTTGAATAGCCCCGCAATGTTGTTACAAAATGTTAAATTGTTCTCTAAAGAAAAAAACTTCTCCAAGTCTTCAGAGCGCTTTTTGAATGCAATCACGCGAACATCACTTTCAACTAAATTCCATTCTTGAAGTCTAGAAGCGAGAAGCTGACTAGACTCTTTGGTAAGTGATTGACAAATAAAGGTTTTTTTTCGGAACAAGCTGGGGCTGAGAAGGTGATATCTTGTGCTTCGGAATCATCAATTGAGTCATCGCTTTCAGAAGAGAACGTTACTGGTGGATTAGGTACTGGTATATGTTCAGAATGGTGTACGGGTCTTATGGCTGAATCCAAATTAGGGTACACTAATCCTTTCTTTCCTTTTTTGTTGCAACCTATATAAAAAAATATTCTGTTTTAAATAAAAGCAACATAAACTAGAAAATAATAAAAACTAACCATCAATATTAGTGATGCAAAAGTAACAATGTGATGAATGATCCTTGGGTTCACGCCAAATCATCGGTACGCCAAAGCCTAAACCTTTTCCTTTACCACAAACCCGTGAGGATAGAGCACTTGAGCATTTAACGCAGCAAATGTGAGGAGCCCAGTTTTTATCCTGATCTCCGACTTCACACCCAAAATAACTTTTATAAAGCTTTTTAACTCTCTGAGTGATTCTCCTCTTGTATTTATTGAAAGTTAGCTCCACGCAAATGAAACAAAATTTATCAGCTGAATTTTTACAATTCCTTGACATTATTCTCAGTATATTATAAAAAATGTTTCAAAATTCTAAAAAAAAGTTTTGAAAAAATCAAAGAAAATATGACAAAATAATTATTTCATGTGTAGAAATAGAAATTTTCATCTAAGTGTAGTATTTTGTAAATCAGCCATTTACGCAGAACTGGAGGGTATACGAAAAAAACCATTATGATTTTCGTATTCTACACAAAATTTCGCATCGGAAAATGATAATCTGGTTGCCGTATTTTTTTCATCGTCGTTCAGTGTATTAGTTCTTTGTAAAATGGCTGGACAATAAACCCGTTATGTTGGTGACGAATTACGATGATATTGAGCCACTTGAAAAGGCAAAAAGATATTCTCAAAGTGACAAAAAAGAAGTAAACCTTCAAATTCAACATTTGACACCTAGTTATAATGCGCATATGGGTGGAGTTGATTTGTTGGACAAGGTGGCATCTCTTTATAGAATACGCATCTGATCTATAAAATGGCAGTGGCCAATTTTCACTCAGATAATAGACATAGCTTTAGGGAACTCATGGAGGCTCTATCAAATTTCCCACAAAGATGAAAAAAGATCTCTTTGCTCGATTTTAGAAGAAAAATAACGTTATCTTATCTTTATTCTAACATTGCGAATAAAAAACAAAGAACTGAGCCTTCAAAAAACAAAATAATGAAGAATCAGAGGAAATCCGATTTGCACCTGGAAATCATTATGTTGCTTCAAGAAATACCCAACCTCGGTGTAGCTTCTGTAAAAAAAACTAAAAAATATTGCACACAATGTAATCTTTCTTTACATGAAAAGTGTTTTAAAAGGTTTTTCGATTTGAATTAAAATTTTCATTTATTACTTAAAAGTTTTAAAAGAATTCATTTATTTTTTCCTCTAACATAAATAAACATATCATCATACAACCTTTATATGCTGTTTTTAAAATTTTAAAAGTATCAAAAAATTTTTAGTGGGAGGTGGGGAATATTAAGTACCGTATTTTCAAACAATTTTTTTATCTCAATTTTTTAAATTATAATTCTTACAATGTTGTAATTTATTTTAAAAAGATATTTTTCCCCGTAGTTTTTTCCATTTTTTTATTTGTTACTTCAGTTTCCCATTATTCTTTTACGGAACAAATTTATTCTCTTCACAATGAAATTGAAAAAAAAACAATTATACGTAAGTATAATTATACATTACTATTTTAAGTCTAGTTTTTTAGAAATCAAGTTATCGTGATGATTAGCTGAACTCCAAAAAATACCGACTAGATACTTAGAATGATTGCAAACTAAAATAGCTACATGGGAAGAGTTGATTTATCAAATCAGTACAAAAGCTACTATAATTTTGATCATCTGTCTTCACATTATCTCAAAAATATTTTAGATTTACTGTCATGTTTGCACTAAAATATATAAAAGAATATTTCTTTTTTTGGAATTTGCGAGAAATTTTTTGCATTTAAAAAGATCGTAATTGTTTTTTGCACTTTCATCTATAAAATGTAAATATTAATTTTACAATGAAAAAACATTTATCAAATAATAATTATAATCAAATATTTAAATTGTTTTCAAGTATATTTTTTAAAATAAAAATTTTATACCTTAGAACAGTGGCGTAGCGAGAAATTGGAAGTTGGAAGGGCAGAAGAGGAGTTGAGGGGGGGGGGGGGGCTAAAAACTCTAATAAATAAACTCACCTTGTCAATCAGTAATAAAATATTGAGGCGTGAAAAAAGACTATTCTTATTGAAAGTTATTGCTCACAATCACAAACTATTATAGACGTGTAAAACAAATTTTTGAATAGAAGGATTGATTTAGGCGTGGCCATTACAAGTCATTCTGTAATGAAAATATGACACTCAAGGAAACTCTTTTGTTTCTTTAATGTCCATTAGGGTGCACACAACGCCCTCGTGGTAACAAATTTATTTGTTCCTACTCTTATTTTGTGCGAATGCATGAAAAAACAATACTGGAAAATTTTTATGAATTTTTATATATTTACTGGGTGCACGGGCTCATCTAAATCAGTCAAATTAATGGCAATTTTGAGTATTTCTCTATTTTTTATTTGTTGATTTTCTCATTTCATAATACAGGAAATTATTATTCACATCATATCATACTTATAGCTAATATTTTTCACAATTATAAATCACACATCAAAAATATAATGTGAATTGTTGTTCATATAATGTCACATTTCTTGAGCTATTATTGTTTACATCATATCACAAACACAAAGTTAAATTATACTTAATCATCTTTGATATATTCTAATAATTTTTACACATTTTTTTGTATTGCTTTGCTTTCTTCATTATAAAGTTAGTTTTTGATTTCCTATTGCTAATAAAATGGATAAAAAAAAGTACAACCTTCCAAAGGATCAATAACACAAAAAATACACTGATAAATAAATACAAGAAACTCTTCCAAAAACTATGAACTTGGTCAAGATGTATCTGCTGATGATGCTGTCATCACTGGTTCTCGTCTTCCTACTGAAAGACAAGTTCTGAGATTTCTTTTGTTTCATATTAAAGATGGCTTGCTCACACGCCAAACAAAGTGGGAATCAGCAAAGATTGTTTTATCGAAAATAACTCCTTTTTATGGAAAAGCAAATATACCCATGATATCTGAAAAAAAGCATGTAAACAAATCCTCAAATTATTAGAGGCCAATTCAAAGTTTCGAAAAATTTCTATTGACAGGCGAGGAACTCGCGAAATCGTTACAAAACTAGAGAAACATCAAGAGGGGCTATTTAAAACTTTTCTCTTGTGGCCTTTCTCAGCTGAAAAAATCTTGAAAAATCAAGATGTCAGGTTTCTTCAATGAATGCAAACTGATCGCACTGCAAATTTGACAGCGTTGATACCTTGCTCGATAAAAAGCAAAAGAGAAAAGCGAAGCGGGAGCTAAGTGAAGTGAAAAGGCGTCGAAATGCACACACTGAAATTAACAGGCTCAATCAAAAGACAACCTTGGAAGCAGACATTGACTCTGAAGATCTTGACAAAGATGCTTTGAAGAATGATTTTACACACAAAAACATAAAAAGAAATCACCGGTGTGTTCGTGAAGGAACAGATGCATTTATTCCACACAATATTTTTCAATCCCCAAAGCTCATTTCATTGGCAACCCGATTGAAAATTACACAAGTCAACAGGCTGTATTTACTAAAGCGCTCATCGAAGAATCAGGTGGAGACAGTTTAAAAGTTTCTACGTCGTATTCTCGAGCAGATAAATCGAGACGCCGTGTAAGACACGAAGTTTCTAAATCTTGTCAGAAAAAGTGGCATCCACCTTAATTATGTTCTCTTCACTGAGACTCAAAATTAATGCCATCCCTTAAAAGCCAACATGACAAAGAGGAACGACTTGTGATAGTAGGAGATGCTAATGATATCAAACTTCTAGGTGTCCCAAGTTATAAACCGGGAACTTGTTGCAAATCTGGAGAGATTTAGCCCCAATGAACAAAGCTCATATCTAATCTGCTACAAACATGGAATTGCACTGATTCTGTCTGCAATATGGTATTTGATACCACTGCAAGTAATACTGGACATATATCAGCGGCTTGCATTCAAATTCAGCAAACACTAGGTCGAGCATTGTTGTTGTCGGGATGTAGACATCATGTGGGTCAAGTCATTTTATCCCGTGTTTTTAATGATTAAAAAATTGAAACATGTAAATCTCCAGATGTTATTGTTTTTGATAGACCGAGAAAGCATTGCAATTTATTACCACACAACAACGAAGAGCCACTCTCTCGGCTTGATACTAGCGAGTATTCTGAAAACGCAGTGACTTATATTTTAGAATGGAGAGCTGACGTTTTACAACTAGTGCGCTCTCAAATCAATTTAAAGCAAGATTATTTTCAAGAATTTTTAAAATTATGTAACGTGTACTTATATTCTGACACTCCTGTAACTGCTTTCAAAACGCCTCGAGCATAGAGCCAGGTAGATAGATGGCTAAGTTATTGCACGGCATTAAACTTGTACTATTTGAAAAACAGATAGCTCTACTTCCTCCTGGTACTATCACAACAAAACAACAAGATTTAAAGCTGAAACATTTTGTAGTTTTTGTTACTCTCATATACAGCTTGTGGTGGATACAGTCTAGCTGCAGTACCGATGCCGCCTGGAACGATCTTTTGTTGTACAAACGCCTGCTTATTTATGATGAGGTTCAACCAATTATCTCAAAAAGTGCAATAAAAGCCTTTGATCTACAACTGTGGTATTTATCTGCCGAAATGGTGCCCCTTGCGCTTGTTTCAGCCGTGTTCCAGAGGACGAAAAGCACAAGCTAGCAGTTAGGCTTCTTCTTTTCAAGCCAACAGAATGTCTCCAGTTTCCAAAAGAGCGCTTTGGAATTTCCTAAATTTCCTTCTGCAATAACATTAACTTCTGTACTTGCTGATTTTGTATCTTCAGATTCCTGGTACTTCTTTTACCTTCTTCAGATAGATAGCCAATTCCTATCGAAAAATGTCGAGAGCTGGGATCAAGATGAAACATACAAAGCCGCTAAAATTAACATTAATGCCATTAATGCCTCCAACGACTGTGCAGAACGTAGTGTGAAGCTGAGTTCTGACTTTTTAGGGTTAGCTCGTACTGAAAATCATTATCAAGACATTTTACAAGTGGTGGAACAAGACCGGAAGCGTAATCCTAATTTGAGAAAAACGAAAAACATTTGAATAAAAAAAATTTTTTAATAATTTTTATTTTTGCTTTTTTTTTTATTAATTTTCAATTTATTTAAATCTTTTGCGTTTAAAAAAAGCACCCACTAAATATTCCTATATTAAAATTACAAATCGACTAAAATACCTAAAAAAAAACGCCTAAGTTAATATGGTTGGTGGACCCAGTGAACATAAATCAAATTTCACAAAATTTTGGATAATAGTTTTATATGATTATAGGAACAAATTTAATTAAGGCACACATCAAAATTTTGAACTTTTGAAAATATGAGGGCATTAAAAATTATTATTAAAAATGCACCCTAATGTCCATCAATGATATCTAAAAAGAGAACTCGAAAAGCGGTTGAATCTGTGCATACACACATTTATAGCATGCATTTTTTCTATACATATCATATGAGCAAACACATTTAAGTTGACAACAAGAGACCGATGCATTCAGTTGGTGTTATACAAATAAAGTCTCTATTGATACATTCATGCAAAAATCTACCCTAAATCCAAAAAGAAAGTTGGGGCAGTCAAAGTAGTTGTGGGGCTCTGGCAACCAAGAGATTTTAACTTGATCGAGTGTAAAAATTTGTTTTTATTCTTTGAAAAACAAATCTTATGTTTAAAAAAAACTAAATCTTTCTTTTTTTTCCTTCATTTTTCTCAAGGTTTGATATTTACTTTAGTATTGCCATAAAAACTTTTTTTATGTGAAAATTTTTTAATATCTTCTGATAATTTTTTGTGCATGAAAGTGTTATCTAAAAGCTATATAAAGATCTTATGGACTGTAAAGCACGAAACGAGATGGATAATTGTAATATACTAAATTTCTTATTAAATAATTCCTTTCATCACTAGGGTGCAAAGATGTTTACTTGCAATTTGCCTCTTCTATTTGCATTTATAAATTTTAATACATGCTACTTTTTTACTTGCACGATATTTTTAATCTATTGTTTTTTTTGAAAGTAAAAACATGGAATGATTTGAGTAGTGATGAATATGAACTTAGGATATGATTTTTCAATATTAATTTTATGAAGTTTTTTGCTAGCTATGTTACTATTAGTGGTATTGGAGGCATAGAGATTTTTATAAAGATTTTTCATTTTGATTAAAATTCTTCGGGTATTAGATTGGATTGAAAAAGGCTTTAATTTTTGATTTTTCAATTTTTCTCAAATCAAGTAAGATCAAGCATTGCTAAATAGTCTACTAGTCCAAGTTTAAGTTTTTACAATACCTTCAACTATTAATTCTTTGTATTTTTTGTATATTTGTGTGCATTCAGTTTCTAACGGGAGTGAGTTATCGGAATAGCATTTAAAATTTAAAACTTGTATACCTTGATAGAAAATTTTTAGAGTAGATTAAAAATAATTTCAATAATGCGCGAAACTGAGCTTCTGCGCAGAATATTTTTAATAAGTGACTTTAGTTTCATACTTATAACGATTCTAAGATACAATAGTGTTGTGACATATTCCTAATTATTTTTCTATATTTCAGTGCAACTGGTTTTACTACAAGATCGGATATTGGGCCTGCTCGTGAAGCTGACGATGTTTCGTAATTTATAAACTTATTTTATTCTATTTACTACATGTTTTTTAATAATTTTTCCAATATAACAAAGCTTACGAATCTTTATTGGTTTTGACAGTGGTTTCCAAACTTTTTTTACTTTTAGTTTAAAAAACCTCGCACTCTTTTACCAGTAAGAACTTGAATGATATGTGTTGATTGTTTTTAAACCAAGATTAAGCAATATTTATAATTGTATTCTAAAAATATCGGAAAAGGATTGTTCCTATTCATGCACGAGATGAATCTCACATGTTCCTCACTCTGTCTTAGTACACAATGCATAACGCAAATCATTTTCAACTTCGAATTGATTTCTTTGCTTATTTTTTATCTCAATAAGTGTTATGAATTCTATTTTGCAATGATATTTCTTTCAAAAAGGAAACCTGTTTTCAGGTATTTTTTTTCAGTAGAAAGATATATATATTTTTTTTATTGTTAATACTTTGAAAAATATCTGCTTATCTAAATTTGGTCTTTTTTGAGCTTACCTACCCCCTTCAGTTTATCCTACTCCCATAAGGGACTAGTTCCAATGTTTGGGAGCCAGCGTTTTAAAAGATCTTATAAAATTTATCTTAAGTTCCCCGAAACTGTCCTCTTTCACATTTAAATAAAGTTATTAACTGTGTATAATATAATGAATGATAGATAAGGCAAAGTCGGTAGGTTTCATAATTCGAAAGCAATAAGGAACATGAACTCGCCCTTTAAAAGATGAAAAAGAAAGAAAGAAAAGTTTATTGAAGGATCACATTTTTCCGACCTACCCTCTTTATCAAGAATAAGAAAGGAGAAGAAAAGGTAACAGGAAGAAGGAAGGGAAAGAAACTTATTTGTCAAGTGATGGCGAGAATGGGGGAAAGAAAATTAGTAGTGGCAAAGGGGATGTGTTTCGGAAAATTTTCTTGTACGTACATCCTGTATTAAATTGTATTTACAATCCGCCTTTCTATGATCACTGCTAAGATCTGTTTATCTGTGCAAAGAAGCCTTCTATATATTGGTAAAATTTTATTTTTCAACCATATAAGTTTTACGCTCCTCATAAGTTGCTGATAATTTAAATCAATCATACTAAGAATGTAAATATCTGAATTCGAATCCCATAATAACAGCAACAATTCATTCTTCTCGATTCAGAGGTGAGTTTGGAAATTTCCTTCACACTAAAAATTATTTTTCAGTTTATATCATTTTAATGAGTAGGGGCGTACAATCAAGATACCATGAGACGTCATTTTCCAATTCTCTCAAAATGAAGTTTCTAATTCTAACATTTTTATTAGCTCATAAATTACAGTTTTATGAGATCATAAGAAATTTGTCATCTCAAAAATTTCAAGTATATGCGCAACTCCACGTAATTTTCAGAATTTTCTTTTGAATTTAACCCATTTAAGGCCAAGCAAAGCAGACGATATCTAAAAAACGCAGACGATTTATATTCAAAGTCATTGAAAAAAGCAAACGAAGATGAAATTACTTATGTTCCAAAATAGAAACATTGGCTGTAAATGGGTTAAAATAAAAATCACAGAAGTGTTGCTTTTCTTTGCTCTTTCATTTTAGCGTCAGCAGAATTTTTGTCTTTTTTCTACTACAGGTATAAAAGAATGTATCGATTTAATTTGTCTGCTCTAATTTTTTTGGATTTCACCTTATTTTTGCGTTAAGATTTGAAAAATTATCTACACAATTCAAAAAAACACCAATTTCTCCAAAAGAAAATTACCTCTGTATGTACACATATAATTTTCCTATAAAAGTACTACTTTTATGTTCACTGATTATGCATACATAAATTGGGATATAGGTGTAGGGAAGAAAATGTTATTTTAGTTATAACATGATTACAATACTTACATATAGTAAAATAAAATATTTAAAAAATTTTTTAAAATTGCGATTCTTATCATCTTTATTTCTCTTTGTGCATCTAAGAGAAATAAATATATCAGAAATTTATTTTGGACAAAATAATTCATTTACCTCTGCTACTTTTTATCAGTCAGGATCAAGGTTGACAGCTTCGCCAGACAAAAAAACAGCGCAGTATTTCCGTCTTTTTCCAAAATTTGTTTAAGCGGTTAGCGACCACAATCGACTTTATAAAAATATACTCGTCTGCTTTTATAAATTCCTTTTAATACAATTCGTATGTTTTCTATACAAGTGTCTGTTTCTGTTTCTAATACGAATAGGCTCTTTTAGCCTAAATTCATTTTTGGTACACATGCGTCGGAAAACGTACAGCAGTGGTGTCTTAACGTATGTGCTGATGGCATTTAGTGAGGTCATACGAGCATAGTGTTGTCCCATAAATTATCTGCATACTTTGGATGCTGTTTTATCATTCAACACTGGCGTTCTAAATTTCTACAAATGCTTCTCCTTCTCCAATACTATTTTAAAATATATCCGGCCTTTCACGTATGATTGTTATCTTTCCTTTAATTTATATTAATTAAAACGTATTTAAACACTTTGAGGACCAGAATTTTGAAGAATAATCGTCTGCTTTTTTTTCAATAGAATTTTGTATGTTATAAGCAGATTTCTTGGTACACCGGTGTCACACTATTGCTCAAAGGGTTAAGAAGTAATTCAAATGAATCATTCTTGATATCTATTGTACCCGCGTGTAAATACGATTTTTAAACTATTAGAGATGAAAGACATGCAAATGCTCAGAAGAAAAATCAAGGAAGTGATCCTACTAAAGAGAAAGTAGCAGACGACGATGAAGAAGAAGAAGAGGATCTAAATGATTCAAATTATGATGAGGTTACTTTTATTCAATTCCATAATGAAACTTCTCACGCTCACACAGATATTAATTCTCACACCCACTTGTATTCTTTTAAAGTGTTTGATTTAGTATCTAAACTTCTAGGCACACAATCGCTGATGTACCTAAAATCGCTTTCCATGGTAACTCGGCATAAAATCTTTTATTTTCATTTAATCAACAAACATTTTCTTATTTTACCTACTGAATAGCCGTTAAAATTTTTCCGCTTTTTATTTTTATTCTTTTCCGCGTCCACTTTTATTTATTAATGAATGGCGAAAACAAAGGCTGTTTAAAATAAGAAAACAAAAATATTTAAAGTCAAGAGAAAGCAAAACTATGGTTATATCATGTAATGAATAATTTACTTTTTTAATCAATTAGTTATTAGTTTTAATAATGGGTCGATGTACATTCCTAATCGAAATTTAGGTCACTATCATAAACTACAGAAAATTTTTTTGTCGTTTATTCTATACTTAAAGTAAATGAATTATCTTTAATATGTTTATGTGGATAGCAACCTGTATCCAAATAATGAAACCCCAAAAGGTCGGAACCTATTTGGATCGACTTGCCTTGTACGTTAGTCAAATTTGCTGGCGCTAGCAATCATCCTAATACACATATATTTAAAGTTATTTTCTCAGAAACTTTTTGACGCAATTGTTTGCAATGGGAGAAATAAAGTAAAGAATAATAAAATAAAGTAAATAAGAAATAAAGAACTACATTTTCTTGGTGGAAGTGCTATTTTCTGCTCAATTGTCCTGAAAACCATACAGAAGTTATTTAATCACCAACAACTTGATCTTATTTACGATTGCTATTTGCAAAGCTGAATATATATCAGATGTAATTCATAGTTACTAAGGAAAGTTCAAATATTTTGTAACTAAACATTATTTAAAGAAAATATGACTTTTGGGTCTTAGAATCGAAAGGCAGAGACGTATGTTGCGGTAGACGGTTTATCGGGAGGAAAATACATAGAAAAAATTCGTTGTAAAGAAAAATGTGACTGATTTTGAGGGTGACATAAAATCGAGAGGAACTCGAAAAGAAATTTTATGAACACACTTAAGTGCATTTATATCATAACAAAACGAGCGAGGAAATATCGCTTGTTTGACAGGAGCAAAAGTAGTGTTGCACGGTGTTATGTGAGAATTTTGATAAATCGCTATGATAAAAAGAGAACATTCTTCAAGGGATATAGTGGACATAATTAATCGATCAAGTATAACTTTTAGTAACTAAGAAAAAATATAAGGCATAGAAGAAGTTATTATATAAACTTGTTTTCCGTGTGTTCTTCTTATCTTATATGTATTCACAGTTCATGAATAGCTTGTAATTATAAATCAGACTGCGATGAAGTGCCTAAAATCAGATTTTTGAAAATTGTTATCTTGGCCTATGGATCACATTGGTCACGCCATTGCTCTAACTCTACTTTTTACAGTTTGCTGGTTACGGGGGCAGTTTGTTTGCAAAAGATCCTTACGAAAAAGATGACGAGGAAGCAGATATCATTTACGAGTGTATCGACGATCGCATGGATGAGAGAAGAAGGGAAAGGCGGTACTACTTTTTCCTAACTCATTATTCTTCCTTTCCCATTTTCACTCTTTATTACTCTTCTGAATGAACAGGCAGGCGATCCTTCTTTCTACGCCCACTAAAATTTCTAACTTTTCTGAGATTATTGATCTTTAAACATGATGATGATGATTAAAAGATACTTTCAAAAGTGATTGCATTGTCGACACTTCAAATATTTTCATTTTTAATAAGACCGTGTAAATCTCGTTAGGCTATAAATTAGTCAGTATTTTTAGGATTAAAATTGAAATTGTCATTTTTAAAAGAATCGCCCTCCCGGACGCTTCAAGGAAACACCCCTTACTTATAAATACATTTCCTTTCAGAATAAAAAAATGTATAGACTTCCATGAGACCCTTAAGTTTGGTGTTCATCTTCCAAATTTACATATCTTGTAATCTATTTATTTATTTGCACAATATCTCACATTTCATTAATTCGACATTACAATCCTACAAAATATCTGCAAAATCTGGTTAAAATGCGGGACAAACGAGGTCTGCCCAGTATACAACATGCTAGAGACGATCGTGGCCCTGACATTGGCTGAGCTTTTCCTGACTTTTCTTTTATGCTGGCTTGAAGCTTCGCCCTTTCAAGAGCAATTTAAATTTTTTGGGCATTAAAATGACCGAATGTCATCTTGCTGCACTTTTCTTGTTTTGGAAGAAACAGTTTTTAGAATTTCTATAAAGGCAAAGGATTTCAAAAATGAGAATATTTTTGCTACTATTTTTCCCTGGTCACTTGTGTGTATCTACAGAGTGATTAACTAGTTAATCAACAAACAATAGTTAGTGCTTTCTAGCACTAACTAGAAAGCACATAATATATTATATCTATTATATCCACGAGATGCATACAAATAGATTCTATGAATGAAATTAGAATCATTTACCTACTTATACCTTTTATCAGCAAAAGATTTTAAGGAAATTGTAAAAACATTGCCAACAACTATTCAGAATAATCTTGATGAAAACTAAAACATTAAATAAATTGAATCTGAATAAAGTTGCTATCAATTTGTATGCTGTAGTAAATAAATGTTTTTCTTGTTTAAATTTTATTCAACAAGTATAATCAAGTCATTTGTATTGTATTACAAATTTAACTCTTTTAGTGTTACTGTATCATACTTTCCGGCCCTCGATAAAAGTATCTTATACAGTAATGTGCTATAAAAAAATATTTGATCCCCTTCAAAATTTGTAGGCCTCTTTCGAATACCTAGGCTACATTACTGCCTTTGATCAACTATTGCTCAAATTCGGGTTGGTTTTATATTAAATAAATAGAAAAAAACGATTTAAAGATTTCGTATTAAATCTAAAAAAAATCATATCAAATCTACTCATAAGCGAAACAAGACTTCATAAAGATATCAAATTGAGAGAATTTAAATTTATTGGAGAAGGAAGATCGTTGTTGCCCGTCCCTTCCGATGTGCGCCCCTAATCAAAACAAGAAAATTGGAAATGAAAGAACAGACAAAAAAATTTATTATTAATTATGTCTGTTTTCTTTTTGAAATCTTTTTGTAATTTCCATTCCTCAGCTTTCCTACCTCTTTAACTACTTATTTTTGGTAAATGAAGATTTGCAAAAATTAAATACTTCTTATCTTTTAAGAGAAGAAAAATTTCAGAGTGAAATTGAAAAGTATCGCCAACACAGACCCAAAATCCAACAACAGTTTTCTGATCTAAAGGTAATAAATTTCTGTTTTATTTTAAAGCATACAATTTTGCCTTCTAGGTTTTGTAAATAGTGTTCGTATTTTTATATTTAATCTACGAGTTATTTCGACATAAAGCGAATTTTTCACTCTGTCAAGACGAATATAATTATGTAAAGTTGTTATTGACGAAAACGGTTAAGTATTCTAAAATAAATAGAGAATATATAGTAAGAGTATGATTTTTTAATGTTGTGATTCGAAAGAATTGATATTAACCCGTTATCCACTAGAATAATCAGACGATATCTAATGTAAAGCAGTCGATAACCGGTTAAACTGAATTAACGTTATATGAATATTGACCAGTTATAGATAGGGACAACACAAGTAGACACATCCTTCAAAAGTTACCCAATAACTTGACTATTGGTAAAAAAATTTCATACGTTGATACCTTTTTGTGTTTTACTTCCAATAAATTTAATATTAATACAATGTAATTTCTTACATTAAAAACATGAATATAAAACTTTGACGGTTTCGAATATCAAAAAGTTAATTAATTTTGTAGATTAGAAATCGTGCATTTACATATATAAGCCTAAATATGCAACTAAACACTCGTACCTCGATAATTCTCTCATTTGTGGAGGATAATATATACCATGTTATAAAATAAACAACACTTACATGAATTATTATAGAACGATCTCTAGTATATCAAAAAAGCTAGTATAATAAGCTAGCTAGTTGTTTTTGCAAAAAAGCTTCGTGGATGTAATTGTTGACAAAATGGCCAAGGTTTAGGTTTTAAAAATGATGAATGGATTCAAGAAGTTTTGTTTCCCACTTCTTAATCCTCGTTTTTACTGAAATTCAAAATATTTTTTAGAGAAAACTCAGCACTCTATCCGAAGAAGAATGGAGTGCCATTCCAGAGGTTGGAGATGCTAGGAGTAAAAGGCAGAGAAATCCAAGGCATGAAATTTTAACTCCCATTCCAGATTCCATTATTGCGCGAAACGTCAATCTTCAAGTACAATGATATATACTCTTATAATCCTTCTCTTTATCACTGCATACCACTCTTTTACAATTTTATTGGTTGTTGTCTAATTTATATATAAAATGTTTTGTACATGAAAATTTTATTCTATGTATTTATATGTATCACCTTTTCAAAATCATACGCTTTCTTTTTATTTTTAGGACACGTTTTTGATTTTGTGAATAGGCGATCGAATACTTGTTATATGCTTATGATAATAATTGCTCGATTATCGAACAGCACCGATCAAGTTTTAATCGGTTTCTAGTTTTATTCTTCAATTTGCATTTTGAATCTTAGCCTGAAAGATTTCTACTTTACGTTTATTGTGTATCTTACTCATACCATTCAAGTGAGCGCTGTTTTTTCTTTTATTGCTTTTCAGGTCTGTTTTTTAGATGTATATGTTCATTTTTCTTATGGCCTAAAAAATGAAATATAATGACTCATACTTAAAATTTGGTTTTACTGCATTAACGTCTGGTGGGGAAGAGGAACCTAAGTGTCTTTTGTTTTCTGAATTGTTAGCACCACTTTTCAAAAGCCTGTCAAATGAAGCTTGGGCTGGAAATGAAGCACTCGAGTTCAGTAAGCAAAGTTATTGACCATTTTAAACGTCAAATTGAACAATTACACAAATCAAGGTTTGATAACCTAGGAATGTTTTTGGAAAATATTAAATGTGTCTTGAAAGCCTTCTATAAAGTTGCAAAAATATCTGTTGTCAAAAAGTTCCACAACATAGGAGAACAGTTGTTATTACTTTGCTGCAAAAATATCATTTTGAATATGCTAAGAAGTTCTGAACTTGTAAAATTGAAGCATATCTTTCTGTTAAACGATATCTTTAGATGGCTAATAGGAGAGATGATGTTTTATTGATTTGGAATAGGATTTTCAATTTTTTTTTAATTCAGCTTGATGAAAAGACGGATGCTGCAAACTTATCTCAGCCTAGTGTTTAAATACAATATGAATATGATAAGCATCTGCTAAACAATTTTTTGTTTTTCAAAACTTAGTAGTAAACAACCCTAAGAGAAATATTTGACGAGGTGGACAATTGTGTACTGACCGTGCTCTATCAATTTCTTGTTCTAGTTTTAAGACTCTGATTAAGCAAAAATATTCAGATGTAATTGGTACTCAGTGCGCTACTCATCCCAAAGCCTGATTAGTTGAAAAATGTTCTCCATGAACTCTTGCGGCACTCAAACGTGAGGTGGCGTGCCAAAGAAAAAGTTTCGAAGCGATACTATGGAAAGAAATCCAGCAATTTCTTCTAAGCAAACCAGACATGCACGTAAAATTTTCTCATGTCTTTTTTCGTATATTCCTATCATTTTTAATGAGCATATTTGGATCTATGAAATGCCTTAACTTTTTGCCTTAAGGTAGCATATCTTAGCCAAGAATATTTTCTTTATTTTCCTACTCAAGAACAGTTTATTGATTTAATTATTATTGATTGAGGATGTGCAAAACATGTTTTTTTGTGAAATGTCTTATAGCAACTTATCCGATTGAAAACGGACATTCCTATGATGGTGTTGCAAAGATTGCTCTGAAAGTTCTGACTCGATTTGCCACTTCATATGAGTGTGAGCAAGCGGTTTCCATGCTACTTGCCATTGAAACCAAATCCCGAAAAGATTATAAGTGAGTAATGATATGAGAGTTGCTTTAGCCAAAACAGAGCCAAACTTAAACAAAGCAGATGGATCCACCCCATTGACTTGTTGATTGGATTATTCAGACAATTTTTGAATAAACTTTTGCGTCAATTTTTTTAGTACATTAGATTTTATGTTGATTTATTTTTTTAAATAAGACCACTAGCTATTAAAAAATTATAAAGAGACTGCTGACTCGAAAATTTTACAAAGCTTGTCAACAGCTCAACAAGAGAACAAAATAATTCGTATATCGGATTTTACTCATCGGATGTAATTAATTCTTTATCCCTCCTTATTGTCATTCACGAGTTATTGAAACCGATGGTCACAGGCTATCCGTATAGTCTATTGCTAGATATGCTATACTCCAACCAATTGAAGGTTTTATACCATGACTCTAAAAATAATCTTTTAATATTTTTAGCAACAAAATGTTACCAAACTATATTAGTAGCACAGACAAACAAAGAATCATCTTATATAATCTTCATATTCTACCTACACATATATTCAGTTAGTAAAGTAAATAGTTTGAAAATATTTTTAAGATTTGGGTCGATGAATTGACTGGTATGAAGTCGTGAATTTATATTTGGGCCTTTTAAATGGAAATTGAAGGTTTAACATTTTTGGAAGAAAATTTGCTTCAAATCTTAATTTTATATGAATTAGCTATTCCATTCCTTAAGTGCCATAAATACATGAAAATTAAATTATTTGTACCAGATTTTATTAACAAAATTTTTAAGGAAAGTCTGAACACATTGCCAATTATTCAAAAAAATCTTGACAAAAAAAGCTAAGAGATTAAATAAAATTAATATCTAAGGATAAAGATGCTATATATTTGATTTCTGGAATAAAAGACTTGGTTGTTTAAATTATCTTTAGCAAATATAAAAAAGGCATTTTTCCTAACGTCAGTTTTCGATTACATTGATTTAAAACTCTTTCAGTTCATGCATGCATACCAAGATGTATCGGATGCGAAAGAATCCTGTAATCAATTCTTTGCATAATTGTATCATAAAGACGTACGTATCATAAAAAATTTTAATAATTGAAAAATTCTCAAAAAAACTTTATGGAAAAAATGAAAAATATTTGAAAATTATGGAAGCGTATGTTGAAATTTATAAGATCTGCAGATGAGAATGTTGAGAGGATTTACTTCGCAAAATTCCCACCTGTGAACATCCGCTGCATCTCTGCATTAAATGTTAAATATACATTCCATATAATGCGTTCGCATACCATATGTTTGGGCAATAACTGTTACCGTACAATACACTGCATATGCTTTGTCTTGCGTGCAGTCGGGTTAACAATATCTGCCAGATAAAAGCTCCAAATGCTGTCTTTCTTGTGGCCTGAACTTTTTCATGGTTGGATAGAAATAATAGAAGTATTACAGTATACTTAGGAAAACTAGGCAAAAAGGAACATACAAAACGTTATAGAAAATATATGGATCTTTGAATGAAATCGAAAAACAGCAAGAAAAATTTGTGAAAAGTTACAATTAGTGTGCGCAATTTTCAAATCCCTTTTATTTGTGATGAGAAAAAGGGATATCATGAATTTTATATCCATGATATATTTAAAAATAATGGACTACACAACAACTGATAAATAAGTAACCTTGATATATATCGATATAAATCAAATGATATATATCAGGTGTATTTATACGCCAACCCTAGCGAGAACTATCACAAAGTGTATGCATTTATATATTTGAAGGGAGTTTCAGAGGGGCAAAATAAATCCCAGGGGGCCTAGCTCCCCTGCGTCCCGCTTATCAACGAACCTGGTTTGAGTAATTAGTAGGGATAAACCTTTTAAACTATAAACTATAGAGTTCTTATATAGTTTTGTGGTTGAGAAATTACTTGCACCTGATCAAATATAGCTCAAATGTGCATTATTATATCAATGAAGCGGGAATTAATAAAAAAATAGATTTTAAATACTCATACTTAATATAAAAACTCTAATCACAAATCTTTTAAATACTATAAAAATGATATATATTTGAGAAAATTGAAAATTATTGCAGGGGGAAAACCGCTTGTGAGAACTTTTAAGTTTCGTTTTTATTTATAAATGGTCGTTTATCGAGGGTAAAAATGATAAAGTTAAATAAATTGGGAAGAACTAGGACTACTTGTTATGGACAGAGAGTCTATTAAAAGGAATTCATTTAAAGGACCTTTGGCTGTACTCAAGTAGCATTGACTTATCAAGTGGGCGTTTAAAATTTCACAAGCAAATCCTTTAAATTGTTTTTATGATGTGTAAAAACGTATAAAATCGGAGACAGTTTTCAGATTATACGATTACATCATATTTTTGTATTTTACTACGGAACAAGTATTTGATGACACCGCCGACATCAATCTCGATCCGATGCTGTGTCAGTTTTTATGAGTTACTCATTTCTAGGAATGGAGGCAAATAATTGAAAAATCAAATAACCTAAAACTTTTAATATTTGAAAATAACAAACTAAATATTTATTTATACATAAGCGATATTCTTCTCTCCTGTAAAAAAGTATGCAAAGACATTAGGATAAAAACAATCTTTTTCCTTCAGGTCGATAAGAAGAAGCTTTTGTATGGAGATTAAACTAATGTCATTCAATCTTTCTTATTATTGCGTTTCTCAATAACAAATGTTTACTTTTTAAAAGGAAATTCTTTGTTTCAGTCAAGAAAAATTTAATTCCCAATATTTTTTATTCGTTTTTTTCAGCACCCCTAAGAATTTCAAACGCTACCTTGAAGTCATTATTACATACCCTGGCAACCACTGTCATATTCCGACCGATTCCTTGAAAGTAAAATCTTTAAAAGTTGAATGAGTATCACGGATCGATAAGCTTATAAATGCTTAAGTCACATTAGATTTAACGTTTAGATCATAATTTATTAAAACTTTGTTTACATAAAAACAGATTTAAAAAAACTTCACAGTTTAGAAGTATATGAATACTGAATTTTTTTACCTTTAATTAAATATCTATTTTTATCTACGCCATTATAAGCCATATTTAAATACTTAAAAACATATTATTTAAATCTTAAAACTAGGATAAACACATTGCTAATAAAGTGTAATTTTTACCGAAAGACGCTTCACTCAATAGATTTTAGGGTCAAAACTAAAAAACAACTCTAGCTATTTGTCTTAATAACATAAATATGGAAGATATTTTACTAGTTTAGAAAAAACTTTATAATGTATGTATAACTTGTTCCTGATAAATTTGTTAATATTTATTAATTAAATCAATTATTGGAAATAATAAAAACACTAAAATTACCTTGCACTTAAAAATTGAAAGAAAAAACAAACAAAAGGCAAAATAGAACCATCAGCTGTTTTAAATGATAGTATGTCAATTTATTTATCCATATGAAATTTCCTATCTTCTTATAACTGAAAAGTCCTCTTCTAATATCGAATCCTTTAAGTTGGGATGGGTAGCGGTTGTAAAGTAATAGTATATCGCGAAGGCATCCCATAATAATCAATAAAATAACGAGCAAGGTTCCTACTTCCAAACAGCTTACCAACACACTCCCTGTTTTGCAAAGCCAGCAAGTATAGACAGAAAAAGACATTCTCGTCGGCCCATTTTTCTGGTGTGAGATTGAGGATGTTGACTAATAGTGGAAAAATCCTTATACACGCCGGATGACGTAATCGGGACTCGCAAGCCGCTGGAGACAATCTTCTCTTTCTCATGCAATTGAAGGATAAATTGACAATAGTGCTCACCACAGTTCCATCTTTAAGCTTTGGCGACAAGAAACCGTTTGACGAATGTAACTCACGATATTGATGGCGGCTGGTTAGAGCAAAGCGCCGCAAGCGTGTGGACACACTGCTCCTATCCTGACGTCCGAGTGGTGAGTAAAACCTGTGGGGTTCTTCTAGCCACTTGAAATGTCCTTTTTTGTGTCATCGTCTTAATCTGTTGGCTGATAAGTCACAGAGGTGACAGCAGATGTCTCGATGTGCAAATCAGCTTGCAACGCAGAACCTGGTGAAGCTACTACATCTTTATCTTTAGCCTGAGTTCGTTCAGTCAGATGAGCTTCTGCCATATTACAATATGATATATAAAAATACAAACACAAATTCGATCAAATTTAGAATATAAAAAAATACAATAACATAAAATTAATTATACCCTACTGGAACGTATGGATATGCTCACTACACCATCGTTTCTTCCTTTCCTCAAAATCAATTGTTTTATTGACCAAAATGAATGGACAGTAATGCTTACTACAATTCAATCTGAGCGTATTATCAACTCACTCTGGTTGGCGTATATGATCATTTCGATGCGCGTCTTCATCATAAGTCGTTATAGAAGGCGGTTGACTTGATCACAAAGCAGTGAAGGTATGTACCGACTGTTCATATCCAGCCTTCGTACTGTCATAGCGATATGTAAATCCGGTCGCACCTCATTTCCTGCAACATCGTGGTTTTCCTTCGTAGCGTTTTTTGCTTGTTTGATGTCCGTAGACGCCGATAAATCCGTGACGGATGGTTGGCTTTTTTACATTTTGTTAAAAATGCGAAAATACTAAGTAATTTCCGTCTAGAAATGTCCTATCCACTTTCTAATGATTGAAATATTTCGTCCTTTTATTGGAAAAAAGAACCTTGTATTTCGACTATTTATTCATAATAACGGGTTTGATATCATAAGTGGTATAACTTGTTCTTTTTAGGAAACTGTTTCATCTCTAGATGCTCATCAACAGTACTACGGAGGCTTCGAAACACCTTTTCCAGGTACTATGCCCGGCAGCCAGACCCCTTTCAGTTCATTCCTTGATGGAATATCATCTCAATTGTCCACAAATAACGGCAACTTAGATCTCAAGAAGATAGGTCAAGCAAGAAACACTCTCATGGATATTAAGCTCAATCAGGTTCATATTTTTGTATATCCATTTAAATAAATTATAGCATTTTATTGTTTTCCTTTAGTACTTCTATTATTTTTCCCTATTCATTATCATATATCAGCACATTTGGCAATGTAACTTCGAGTAGATATGTTATTCATCGCAATTTATGTATTGGAATAATAAAAGAAAACAAAATTACTGCGCAGATTTGTATAGAGCACACGTTTGCAAACTTACTCGAAGTAAAGCAACATGTACAAAAAATTGTCTAATTGTATGTGCATTTTCGGTTAACAGTTAATTCGTCCAAATGTCTGTCGGCCAATCCGATCACGAAAAAACGTACCTCTTAAATTTATTCTTTAGGCTTCCTTACAAATTTAGCGAAATAATGCAGCCAATTTTTTACGAAATATTATTCGATATTTAACATATTTGATTGAAAGTTATTAACCCTCGCACATCCGACTATATTTTACTTTCATCCAACACAGAACGTGCGGTTTTACTCCACTACTTCCTTTGCAAACATCGTGCGTGATGTTTGGCATCAAATTTCATTCATGGTTCTTTTATGATGGGTGGGTTTCTTAAAATAATGTATTCTTTTTAACGAGGGATGTGCGCATGAAGCTTTTGTCGTTTCTTTATGCCGTTGTAGAAGGTAAAAATACAATCATATGTTATAACTGAAATCTGAGAAATCTGTTATATCCTGAAAGCTGAGAATCAAAATTTATTTGCACAATTTACTCAGTATGAAATGTGAACCAAATTCTGCTAATGTTAAAGCTTTTATTATAAGCATTAGAAACATGTCTGTAAGACCATAGCTCCAAAAAGCGAAGCTATGAACAAAAGTAGTGTCTGGCAAAAATTTTACCTTTTTTTATTATAATCTCATTTTAATTTTTTTCTTTGAAAATAAAGGAACGGAAGTTCTTTTTATACATAATATTCATTTTATTTTTCCATCTAAGAATATCATGATATATAGTGACAAAGATAACAAAGATTTTCGTAGAGCGATTTTTCTATTTTTTATATGAATAAAGAATTGATTCCCATCCATGATTTTATAATAATTACCAAAATCACTTAAAACATGAAATTTATTTTTTCTTTAAGTTTATTGTAATTTAAATATTATTATTCACAGATCAGCAAATTTTTATATATTATATATAACTAATAAAGATTTATTGAGAAACAGCCAAAAAAAATTTTTGTAAATTTTCATCAGCTAAATAGAAAGGGTGGTTGCTCCAAATCTTCCTTTTGGGAGATATAATATGGGCGAAAATGAGATAAGTTGTTTCTTTTAGGAATCAGTTAACTTGTGTTTTCACTATCATTAATAATAAAGCCTTTGAATCTTCATTAAAAGTGAACCCTTTTTGTTACCAGGCAGAAATATATTATAAAATTATATCCATGCCATTTAGTATTAGAATTAGAAAATATAATAAAATAAAAAAAATAAAGTTATTACGTTAATCAGAAAATAATTCAACATGCAAATATAAAAAGGCGAGAATAATGACTTCAAGCATAAAATGTTTTTAATTTCTTTTCATTATTTTTTTCAATAATTTTAAATCGTTTGGCAACCGTTGCTTTTGATATTTTTGATTTTTATTGAGATAACTTATAAATTTACTGATTTACACATTGTTATTTGAGCGCATCCTGAATATTTTTTCAACTCATTTCTCCTTAACCGGAATTCTGTTCTTAATATTTAAATAAAACATAAAAAAAATCTGTTAAATTTTTTTGACTAATAGATTTTACCAATAGAGGAAGAGTTAGTGGAATATAAAGCAAATTCAAAAAAATCTCACAGATTTAAAGCTTTTGCAAAGTTATTCTGAGAAGCATTGCATCTTATAATCAAATTTTTATAATCCTGGTTTTTGATTATCGCAAATATTTTAACTTGATAGCATTATGAAGCGCTTAGTAGTTTCTGGCGATGTACCCAGTGGATCCGCGATTTTATTGATTCCAATTTTACATCATATACCTTAAGCCAACTTCTAAATAATTCAATGACCACACCTAGAAGAAAGATTTAACAAAATTTGTAAGTCACGGATTAAAGAAAATTCCAAATCTTCATTCCAAAATGTTAAAATAAACTTGTAGTAATTATACTTTATATCAATTTTTATTATATTAGCGAAGTAAGCTTAGAAAAATTCATTACATCTCAATAGTTTATTATAATCGGTTTTTAGCTATTTTATGAAAACAAGTAAACAATACTTTCAAAAATAGGATAAAAACTATATCAGATCAAAACAAAAAACTTCAACTAAAATGGTATACGTTTTCCTTAAAAATGATTAATATATATATTCGTATAGAGAGTATAAACAGGGATACAGTTAAACTTATATGTAGATGACGTTAATCTTACCCGTAATAATATAATTTACTTATTTTACTTCTTTGAAAGGCGTAAATATTTAAAATGTTCTAATTTTGTAGCTTGTTACTGAAATTAAACTTAAATGTTATTTTGTTATATATTTTTATGAAGCTAAGTTGCTTCACTTTAACTTTAGCTTAATCAACGTGGAGTAAAACTCTACGTCCCGATGTGCGAAGGTTAAGTAAAGATATTTAATAGTTTTTTATAATAAAAACAGTTTAAGCATACTTTAATTTTGAATTTTAGGTTTCTGATTCAGTTACTGGGCAAACTGTTATTGATCCAAAAGGCTATTTAACCAATCTCCAATCAATGCTGCCTACGTGGTCGGGTGCTGATATAGCGGATGTTAAAAAAGCACGACTTCTGTTGCGCTCTGTTCGTGAAACAAATCCTAAGCATCCACCTGCTTGGATTGCTTCTGCGCGATTAGAAGAAGTATTATTCCTTTTTCGCACATTTTTTACATTAATTTTTTATTCTAAGAAAGAATAACGGTGACGTAGCTGATCTCTTTCTTTTTATCTCCGCATTTTTACAACTTCTAAATTTAGATTGATAAAATTTTATAATTCAACTACCAGGGTACCTGAATTTACAAATTCATTTCTTAGCTAATATTTTCTTATCTCTATAAAGAGGAAATTCAAGACTCCAAATCGGTGATAAGAAAGAAACAAAAGTTATAATATTTGAAAAATATACGATAACTTCTTTTTATTATTAAAGTTAGTGCTTTTTTAATTAATTTTTTATTTTTTTGCAGTTTACATCTTTTAAGTTAATGTTTTTGTGATTTTCATTAATTTAATAATTGGAAAAAGATTTTCTTAATGAAAAATTAGTTACAAATTTTTTTTATTATCATGTAAGTTTAATTTTGAGAATTATTATCTATCTATCAGAAAAAGTTAACTACACCTAGTTCTAAAATATTTTATTTAACAAAATTTTAAAAATGAATTTATTATGAAAAGTTAAATATTAAAAAAATATGTACGACGACCAAGTGACCATTATTTAAGTTGTTGAGCATAAAACGATAAAAATTAGAGCATTCTAAGGTTGGCATTGAGTTCATACTTTCCAAAATTAAATCATGCATAGGAACATTTTTTTCAGGCATTAATAACTTTTTTACTTTTGCTTTAATCTATGAAAACACATTTTCATATGGCATCAGCATATACGAATATAGAGAAAGATATTTTAAAACATAATCGTTTTGAGAATTGAAAAGACTGAACATTTTGAGATTTGTGAATACTGGCATTGTCGGGCACAATCTCAAGCTTAAGCTCCATTTTGTATTGCACCACCTGACTTCATTTTATTCAAATTTTGTAGTTTCTGACTGTTACAACTTTGCCTTGAAATTAATTCATAATGCCAAATTTTGAATCAGTTCATCATTATCAGAACTAATGTCACGTTTAGTCCACGAATACCTGGAACAACTGCATTTGCTCTCTTACCTTTTTGAAAGGCGCTTGTGAACGAGTCATGTGTAGGTTGAAGCCGCTTTCATCAATAAAAACAAGCGACTCTTGGGAACTAGTAGAGTATTTTTGAAAGTCAATAGCATAACCTTTTCTTTTCAATTTAATGTCATCTCTGTTCACAGCGGCAATTCCTTTGGTTGTTTTCTTAATTTATTCACAAGATAATTGTGAATAGAACCTGTTGAAATTTTAAGTGGAAACTTTTCTTCAATCTTATTTTTCGTCTAAAGTATATAAAGGATTAGATTCGACTAAATATTCTAAATACAAGCCTTTTTCATATTTGAGAATAGCTTTTTTGTATGATCCATGTTTTTGTAGACGTTAAACCTTCATCCCCATTGTTAGATTAAATAATTGTTTTAGACGTAGAATAATTCAGATTAAGTAAAAGATTCAGCAGATTAAGTAGCTTTGCAGTTTCTTTAATTGTTAAATTTTGATTTTTTACTAATCCTGATTATTTCAAATTAAAACAAATGAACAAATTAATTAGTTAATTTGTATTGAAGTAAAGCTAATTTAAATAGTAATTTAAAATTAATTTCAATTTAATTTGAATAAATATTCCAAACTTCATTTTAAAAACTATTCTTGATCAAAATTTGTAATAATTTCTAAAAACTTTATGACCAAACTGAAAACAGACTTTAATGAATAAAAAACTCAATTTGCAAAAAGACAACATTATTTTGAAAAAAGTGGAAAAGAATGAACTTAAATTGGAAAAGGACGAATTTAATTTGAAAAAGGACGAATTAAACCAAAAATGCTAAATATGTAATAAAACAACATGACAATTGTTCAATTTTTAAAGATCTTTCAGCGAAACTTGACATGTCTACTTCAAAAAGTTACACATTCATAAGTAACAAAGGACAATTTTTATCTACATTTAAAAATCCGAATCTTATAATCCTAAAATGTAAAAATTATATACATCATTTTTTATAGTGAGTCAAGCCTTAATTTGTTCAAAAGTTTTTTCTGCCTTAAAAGGTCTTCAACAAAAGGCAAAATCCTAAGAAGCATTCTATTATATAGATAGTAAAAATTATTACATTTAATAATTAAGTTAACAATAATTAAGTAATAATTTGTTATCAGTAAAGCATAAAAATAACATCTTTCTCTTTTCTTCTTTTTTTTTAAATCTTTGTTTTTCTTTGTAGCTTTAACAATATTTTGAAATGTAATATTTCTGCGCAATGTGGTTCTCATTTCAATCTATTTTGAAAGCAAATTCTTTTCTAAATGCTCTAAAAATTCTTCCTTTGTATTTAAAATTCTCCATCCTACAAGGATTAATTGTCGTACACAAAATGGGAGACGCTCAATAGAGTGAAAAAAATGACAAAATTCAAAAAAGTGACAGGATAAATGAGTGACTAAAAGTTTACTCTTTATTTCTCACTCTTTTGAGGGTTATTTAAAGAACGACTAATTTTGCCACTCTTTTGATAGTAAATATGGATTACAAATAATTTACAAATATCACATTTGGCCACCTCATACTGTATAATTTGATAAAATGTGCTAACTCCATCCTTTGCTTTATTTTTGTATTCTACAATGATTTGAGAGGAATTTTTCTGCCAATCTTTAATTTTTGAATCGCGATGATATGTGCTCTTCGAAACAACGTTTTTATAAACGATAGTAAAATCATCTGTAAAATAGAAATGTATAATGCCCTTCTTTTTGGGCACACAAAACTGACGGTAAATTATTATGGAAATCGATCGATGTTATTCTGCTTTTTGAAAAAAGTTTTTCACTCAACGCAAATAAGTTGTCGTATGTGCCATTGTGTCCTTTCGAACTTTTAAGCACCACATTTTTGGAACATTTTTCAACTCTACGGTGGAAAACTGTTAAAATAAAACGGAATTAATTTTTGTTTAGGTAACTGGCAAAATTGTAACTGCGCGTACACTTGCTGCAAAAGCGTGCGAAGTTTGTCCAAATAGTGAAGACGTTTGGCTCGAAGCGATTCGCTTGTCTCCGAGTGAGAGCGCTAAGGGCATCGTAGCTACTGCTGTCCGACACATTCCCAAATCAGTTCGTTTGTGGACCCGTGCTGCGGATTTGGAAAGTGAGACTAAGGCCAAGCGCAAAGTTTATCGAAAAGGTTTATTCATCAAGTTTGGACTAAGTGAACTTTTTAAAACTTTTTATTTCACAGCACTTGAGCAAATTCCCAATTCTGTTCGACTTTGGAAGAATATCGTGGAACTTGAGGAGCCGGAGGATGCCCGTATACTTTTGACCCGGGCTGTGGAGTGTTGTCCAAATAGTGTAGAATTGTGGCTTGCTTTATCGCGTCTTGAAACGCATGAAAATGCTAGGAAGGTACTTCCATCTATTTCTCATATCTATGCTATTCTTAGTGTTGTCATATTTTAAATAAAAAAAGAAGACAATTAACAGAAAAAATTGTTCAAAAAATAGGGACAAAGCCGGACGATACAAAAATCCAACAATATATTTGATTGAATCTTTTTTTGCGAAGAAGAAATATTCATCAAAATTTCTTTATTTTGACGAAGATAAATTCAAAGAAACAAATCTTGTTTAATTCATATATCAGAATATTCCTTTTTGTTTCAATAGATAAGTCGAATTCTTACAAATTAAGTGATTAACGACCAGAGTCGCCTTTATAAAAATATGATCGTCTGAGTTTATTAATGCTTTTTAATACAAATCGTCTGCTTTACATTAGATATCTTATGATTATTCTGGTCATTAGCGGGTTACCGTAAATATCAGAGAAAAATCTGCTGACCCATTTGCTTTTCGATTAAAAGAAAAAATCTTTTTCCTCCCATTTTTCCTTTTCATGTGGGATAGTAGAGATAGAGTTAATTATTAAAAATTGGCATTTGAGATAGGATTTAACAAGATGTAAAGCTGTAAATGTAATTTAAGAACCTTTAGTTGGCAAAGATAAATTAGTTTTTTCTCTTTAACATATCAAGCTCGGATTGAACAATTTGTATAAGCTCTTGAGAGAAAAATAGAGACATCTACATATGTCGTTTTTCCAAGCTTGGCAATTGTTAAACTCAAAGAAAGAATTTTGCATAGCCCCAAATTCGTATACATTTGAAAGATGCCATTTTTTGAAAACAATGTAAGCTTCAGTTTATACAACTTTTTCAGAAATTGTGCAAAATTTCCTTGGTAAAATCACAAAAGTGTAAAATATCTAATAAAATTTGATCAGTTTGCTCATCGACAGTATATCGATGTAAAAAACGCGTACAATGTTAAAAATTCTGTTTTGAGAATGGCTCTGCGTAACGAGGTTTTATGAGCATAGAACAGGCTTCCCTTTCCAAAAATCATGCATATTTTTTTAGGAAATTTTAACTATGTATAGCAATTATTTTTCGTGTATGCCCATACTTTCAGAAGGAAATGAGAAAGTGCGATTATAATTTTTATTATATTTAGTTAGGCTTAAGTCTAAAGTCATGATGCCAACTTACAGTGTTATACTGCAAGTATTGTGTTTTTGAGGTGTCAGTGTCGAAAAAACTACTCAGAAAAACACAGAAGTAGCTACGAAATTTCCTAACTATGTCTTTTAAAATATTTTTGTTCTAGGTTTTGAATAAAGCCCGTCAACATATCCCGACAGACAGGCACATTTGGATAACTGCAGCCAAGTTAGAAGAAGCTAACAAGAATACAAATATTGTTTTCAAAATCATTGAGCGAGCTATCTCCTCTTTGCGTGCAAACTTCGTTGAAATTAATCGAGAACTTTGGATTCAAGACGCTGAAGAGGCTGATAAATCAGGAAATGTTGTGACATGCCAAGTATATCTCATATATTTAAGGAATTTTACACACACACACATATATATATATATTACCTTTTTAAAAAAGGCTGAGTGTTGGAGGCATCTAGGTGGTCATTATAATTTTTATTCAATTTAATTAGGTATAGCATAATTTTATATCCTTCCGTTTTTGTTATTTAGTGAACGCTAGGTATTCGAATAATATGATACAAAACAAAGGAAAACGGCGTCACTATCACAATCATTCACTAAAAAATTAACTGAGTTTGGTGTATTCAAATTCCATGATATAAAAATGAAGAAGGCCTACAGTGTTCTGATATATTTCCTATATTCATAAAAAATGATGGGAAAATTTGTAGAATAGCATTTCAATTGATATTTAGAGGATGTTAGTCTTCGAATAATATGATACTGCAAAGGAAGTCAATGACAGTACTACAATTTTTCGGTCTCATGACATTACATCACACGACACTTCATCACGCGACACTTCATCACACGACATTTCATCATAACGACACTTCATCACACGACATTTCATCACACGACATTTCATCATAGCGACACTTCACCACACGACACTTCATCACATAATCAGAGAAGCTTTTTATCATTTCAATTTCCTATATGTTGTAAAAGATTAAAACATCAGCATAGATAAATAGTCAAGATAAAAGTATTAGAGCATTATATTATCTGGAGAATTTTACCTAGGTATGATAAGCTTTTTCATGGGCATGCTGTTGATAATCTTCTAATTATATATGAGATACTTTAACAGCTAAACAGGAAGTGAAAAGTGTACAACTTGAAGTATATATGATACATTTTTACAGGTTGTTGTATAGATAATCTTTTAAATATTTTCCCATTCTACTCACTAATACTTCCTTGTTAGTTTTTTCTTCTTGAGAATACCTTCAACTCTTTTACTTTTAACTTTTACTCCCTTCTATTTTTTTTATGTCAAAATAAAAGTTTTTGCCTTATTAACATTTAAAATGGATACAAATGATGTTGAATATTTTTGTAAGTTTGGAACAACTTCCAAGGGAAAGGAAACTGCAATATTCAATAATTGCGAATATTATAAACATCGAAAAAACAAAGATAATTCTATCCGTTGGCGATGCTCAGAATACCAAAAAAAGAAATGTAATGCGTTTATTACAACGTTGGGAGAACGTGTAATTTCCTCACCCAAATCTGAACATTCCCATTATTTGGACAGAGAAAAAATCTGCGCAAAATTAGCAGTGAACAAAATGAAAATTGCAATGAAAGAAGTTGGAGCAGCTCCAATGATTGTCTCTAGTGAATATTGTCAAGATATATCAACCTCATCCATGATGCGAATACCAAAGAAGCCAAGCCTAATTCGAACATTACAACGATCTAAAGGAAGATTTAACACATTACCACTTTTGCCAACTTCAACAAATTTTGAAATAACAGGTAAGTTTAGAGACAATTTATTGTATGATTCTGGCATTGACGATACCGAAAGAATTATTATATTTGGACATAATGAAGTTGTATCTTGTTTGTCACGTGCCAGACTCTGGATTGCTGATGGTACTTTTAAAGTTGTACCATGTTTATTTTATCAGTTGTATACTCTTCATTTTCATTTTGGAGAAGGGCGTAATCCAGCAGGAATGTATGCTCTTCTGAAAAACAAAAGTAGAAATACTTATAGAAGAATGATTAAGGCAATGAAGAATATTGTTCCTTGTGCCAATCCTGAACAAATTCTTCTAGATTTTGAAATCGCTGCAATGACTGAATTTCAATATGCTTTTCCGAACACAGAAATCAAAGGTTGTTTTTTCCATCTTTCGCAGAATGTTTATAAAAAAGCCATTCAGTTGGGAATGAAATCCGAAATGGAAAGTGATAATGAATTAAGCACACTGATTCTTTGTTTACCTGCACTTTCTTTAGTCCCGACAAACTTTGTTGAAAATGCATTTGACACTTTAAAGGAACATATGCCTGAAAATGATAAAGTTACTCAGCTTCTGACATACTTTGAAAACACCTACATAAGAAGAGGATACAGAAGAAATGGAGCAGCAAGGAATCCCCCTTTTCCTATTTCAAAGTGGAATCATTTTGAAAATTGTGTGGAAGGTGTGGCTCGAACTACAAATGCTGTAGAGGGATGGCATTACTCTTTGCAATATTTATTCCAATGCAGCCACCCAACAATTTGGTATTTCCTAAACGGTATTTACAAAGATATTGCTTTTCAACGTTTGAATTTAACTCAAGGAATAACAGGTGCACCTCTACCGGCTAATAAAAAATATCTTTCTATTAAGGAGAAGATTAAAAGCATAGCTAGTCTGTTCGCACAGACTGATATCATGACATACCTTAGAGCTATTCAGTATTCTGCGTGTAAGTAGTTTGTTTTTATAAGTATGGCAATTTTTATTGTTTTTAAATTATTTCTTATACAAATAAATCAAATTATAGTACTTTCATTTTGTAATTTTTTTCCAAACGATATATATATAGTTTTCAGACGCATTACCGTCCCTCAATTTACCGCAAACCCATACACTACCGTAAAATTATATAGAAAGGATTTGTTCTTTGGGAATCCCTCGATTTAATGCTCGTATCTGACATCGACAAATAGTTTTAATAAAGCAAGCAAACTCCATTTAATTGAAATATTTTTCTTTGAAGAATTTGTAAATATTATATTTTTGACAAAATATGAACGATATTATACACAAATTAAGGAACAGTTGTAAGGCATACTTTGTATTATAGTGATCTTTTTCAAACCTAACTTGACATAACGTAGTAATTATAAATAAAAATAGATGTTATTGAATGAAGATTTAAATTTTGATTTTTGAGTTAAATATTTTACCCTATATTTTTAGTCTACAGTATTTATATTAATAAAATGAGCATAACTTCAATGGGTTAGTTATAATAATATATCTTAATACCCTGTATCAGAGTACGACAGGGAGGTTAAATTTTTCGTGGCAGGGATCATAAGACCAACGATGTTGTGGTAAATGTAGGCGAATAATTATTTTACATTTGGTTGTGATGATATGTCGTGTATAATCAAATGTCGTGTGATAAAGTGTCGTGTGATGAAGTGTCGTGTGATGAAATGTCGCGTGATGAAGTGTCGTTATGATAAAGTGTCGTGTGATGAAGTGTCGTGTGATGAAATGTCGTGTGATGAAATGTCGTAGCACGCAATTTTTCACAGATAAAAATAAAATAAGCAACCTAACTCTTCATAAATGCGATTGTCTCACTATATCTTGCAACTACAGCTAGCCACTACAAACCATTTAACTCATTGCGTTCGTCAAGAGCGACACTAAATACCTGAGATTTTAATCCAAATATTTGTTTAATTGTTATATTTTCAATTCACTTTTCCTGTCCAAGCTTTAAACTTAAACTGTTGTTTAGTTTGAAAGTGTCTTTGTACAACTGAATGTGCGACATAACACTTTGCCAGCACAGCACATACCCTACGAATCTTATTTATTTGTCCAGTTTTCTTGAAATTGGCGATTATCAAGTTTCATTTGTGGCAAATAATTTTAATATAACCACTTTCAGATTTGTCTATGCGAAAAGGAATAATGGAATCAAGTATTTCTGAATACTAAGTAAAGAAATTTGCTTTTTTATATCTAAAATCGAAAATAAACAATTTTTAAATAATCTAGGCTTCACAAAACCTTTTTTGCTATTTCCGATGCCTTAATATGGAATCCGCATCCCATCTACATTTTTATTGTTCGATCTTCACTAAAAAGCATAAAACTTTATTCAAAAAATTCAAGGACAGCCTATAAATTGCCAATATCTACAAGGCAGTGAGTGAGTGAGACTTCTGTGGATTCAAGCGTATTTATATAGCAATAAAGGAATGAAAGATACAGCGGTTATTGCTAATTTACTTACATTCTATGCGTGCTATTGTAACTTCGACTCTCGAGTTGATGGTGCAAATCATGGCTAGTGAGACTCGCACATGTTTTACTTAGAGTAGTTAATTAAATGTATATTTAGGCAATTATTAAAGAAGTGATTGGAATTGGTGTGGACTTTGAGGATCGCAAAGATACCTGGCTTGAAGACTGTGAAACATGCATAGCTAACAATTCATACGAATGTGCTCGGGCAATCTTCGCACATTCGCTTTCCGTTTTCCCAACTAATAAGGGCATATGGCTTAGAGCAGCTCATTTCGAAAAAGAACATGGGACACAGTATTTATATTCTTTTTATTCAAATTCTTCCATTCAACAAAATGATTTGGCAAACACTTAAAAGGCACACGCCAGAAGAGAATGTTTTGAATTGCATAATCATTATTATAGAAGCAAATGCAGGCAGAGAATTTTTTAAAAATAACATTTGCTTCCAACTGCTTATGTAAGTTTCATATGTTTTAAAAAACATTTTTTTCTTTAATAGCATTTAGTTAAAAAATCTCCGACCTATAACAACATATAGTAAATGGCATCTAAACATAAAAAGGTTTCCCACCTCATTTATAGTGTGTGTGAGAGCTGAAAATAAAATCAACGGTCGTTTACTCGCTTAAATAAAATTAAAGAAAATTATTTATAAAAATTAAAATAGGTAAGAAAGTGTTTACAGTTCGGGCACTTGCTTTCACTCAACGTGGAAAAGACGTTTGCAAAAGCGAGAAAAGCATGTTTTTTCTTCCAAATTTTTTTGTTTAAAGCAATTAAAGAGCCAATGTTTAAAGAGTTGTTTTTTTCGCGGGCTCTGTCATTCCTGAAAACCCACCACGGAGGTAAGCAGACACATATTCTGGTTGAAGCCATAATTGCATTACGCGATTAATGTCGTTAAGTTGTCCAAGAGCTGTTAATTTAGGCGGTTTTCATTGTCTATGGATTGATTTGACAGAGAAAAGAGAGATTTGTGTGATCGTTCTTCAATCGATGATCGTATGGATTGAGCGCTTGATGATGTCGGCAGCGAACTCTTCATAGGCAATTCTTTCAAATCTGAAGAACTGAGCTTCACTGCTGCTTATCACAGGAGGTGCTGTGTCCAGTATTTTGTTGAAGAGAAGGTTGAAAAGAGCTTGTTTAGTTATGTGGGTATGGATTTGTTTTTATATTGTTTTGCGTTTGTAGAATGAGGTAGTGAATTTAAGATTTCTTTATTGTAGTAATGAGTTCTTTCTAAATTCCTGTGTGAAGGAGAATGGTCTTTGAAATAGTAGCAAGAAGTGTCTTTATTATTGAATGCTGAAACAAGAAATTGTGTGCCTTTCATGCCTAAGTGTTGCTTTACGATGAGAAGTTTAGTTTCTGCATGTAGGTGTAGATTGCCTACTGCCAAATATAATACGAAGTTCCGTATTTTGGATTATTTGTTATTTTTTAGGCCTTATGTTAGATATAATGGAAGCCCAGTCTGGACTCGTATAGTTCATTATTGAATGTATGTGTTGTTTGTAAATTAATGTGATGGTATTCTGTGTGGTGGACGTTTGGAGTTAACCGTCATTTATCTTTTGTGTAAGGTTTGTGAGTAATGTAGTGGTTGAGTTTGATCTAAAGCCGTGTTAAGTTGCTGAAAGTGGCATATGTCGTGTTATTTCCTCCAAAATTAGACGCTCACCAACTTTAGAAGGAGTACAAAGTAGGGTTATAGGTCTATATGATTTTGCTTTTAACGATTTTTTTTCTTGGTTTTGATATGTGACAATCTTCTCCATTTTCCAAATGTTCGGATGTCTTTTCAATTTAGTCTTTTTTTACAGTTCGGGCACTTTTTTCATGGACAACCGAACATAAAGGGAATTTGTATATTTTTGGTAATAAAACAAAAAGCTGGACTCTTTATTAGTGATATTGCTAACTGGGTTCACTCCTTTTTCATAGCAAATATATATGAATGATAAAACAGTTTTTATGTATTCTTTGATTTTATAGTTTTATCATATTTTATCATTCCTATTAAATAATATATTTTATGTATTATTTGATTTTATAGTTTTGTCACAACTATTTTATCATTCCTATCTATATACATATGTTAAATTTATTAATAGCGATAATTCAATTCGAATTGGCAGTATAAGCATCGTATTTCAAATTCATTGCCATGTTTTCTATTTTACACGTTTTATTATTTTTGGGGCGAATTGCGCCAAGATTCGTCTAGTATATTGACAAACAATTGTAATTTTACTTAAATATTTTCTAAATTCTATTAGAACTATTGCTTTGATGAATTAGCACATAATATAGAGCCTAGCCTCTTTATAGCTACGGGCATGCTTGGGTATATATACACAAAGGTCTACGGTTATTATATCGGTATTAATAATTCAAATTTTACACAATATTATTCTCACTATTTAATTTAATATTGTAAATTCACAAAAGGGCGTCATTAGAAGCACTTTTGCAGAAGGCGGTAGCAAATTGCCCTAAAGCAGAAATCTTATGGCTCATGGGAGCAAAGTCAAAATGGCTAGCAGGTGACATTCAAGGTACTAGAAGTATTCTGGCCTTAGCTTTTCAAGCAAATCCCAACAATGAAGAAATCTGGTTGGCTGCAATCAAATTAGAGTCAACAAACGGTGAACTTACGAGGGCTAGGTAAAGCAATTCAATTTTAATACACCAATGGCCTTGTTTCTCTTTTTATAGGCGCTTGCTTGAACGTGCTCGTTCCTCAGCTCCCACCGCCAGAGTTTTCATGAAAAGTTCGCAATTCGAATGGTCGCTGGATAATCTTGACACAGCTTTGGAGTTGATTGAAACAGCCTTACAAACTTTTTCTGACTTTCCTAAACTCTGGATGATGAAAGGACAAATACTAACTCAGAAAAAACTTTTTAAAGAGGCAGAGACTGCATACAACCATGGCGTACCAAGCATTCATTTTCTTTTAACATTAAATGTCTATGTTAATGTAGCGGTGTTGTGATTCACACATTAAAAGTTTTTGCTTTAGGCTATATAATTATGCAGCGGCATGATACAAGTTATGCATAACCCGCTACTACCTATTTATAGTATGCAACATTCAACAATATTCCTGTTATTATATTGAATTCGAATTTATTGAGGAAAAAGATACAAACTAAATTAGGCTTTAAAAACACGTGAATGTGATGATTTTGTGGAAAAGATCAAAGGGTACAACCACTATCGAGATGATACTATTCCACGTTTGATCTAGATAAGCAAAAAACGGATATTAGAATATGTGTATCTATACAAATAAATTTGTTGTAAAAATAGTCTTGCGATGAATTTTTGCTTTTTTCATACTATATAATGTATGAATGTTAAAATGCGAGGATTGAGTTGGATCAAACATACAACAAAAAATACAGAAAGGAAACTGCTAGAAGTAAAAATATCAGGCGTCGTCTGATCTTGTTGGGATGTAACTCAGTGGCGCACATCCTCAAAATTATTGGGGGGGCGAAATTTTTTTGTTGCAATTTTCAAAATTAGTGGTCTGGAAATACCACGGGAGACCAAATATTCAAGCAATCCTAAAATAGAGTGTATTCAGCGCATACCTAAAGTCCTAAATTTATAAGACTACTTTATATTTTACCTACTTACTTAAAATTTTTTCTCTTGGTTGATACATTTAAGTTTATGCTAAATTAATAGTCTGAAACATGTCTGATGTCTTGAAAACATCGTTCATTCATATTTATATATATATATCGTTTTGAGCAATATATACTTTTATAATATATGCCATTTAATTATATTAAAAGTTTGAGAGAAGACGAAGCCAGTAACTGCTGATATCATCAAGTATAGGATAGATGAACCAAAATTTAGTTCTGCATTAAACACTGATAAGAAACCTCATTTTTTGAATTTTAAGATATATTAAAGCATTCTAATAAATAAATTAATTACTTGAAAAATTATAAGCTTTTTTTCATCCACTCATGTATGCGTTTTATTCACGGTAGAGTCTGATGTTTCCCAGTTTAAGAGTTACCCATTAATGCTTTCTAATGTTCTCTTTCTATTCTGCTAGTATACGCGTATTTATTTATACACTTAAAAGAATGTCTCATACTTTTCAGATTAAAAAGTGTTCAGATTGCTATATTATTTGGATTCTCCTTTCTCGCCTCAAAGAGCATCAGAATAATGAATTCATTAAAGCTAGAGCTGTGTTGGAGCGAGCTAGGCTAAAATTTCCGAATGTTCCTGAATTATGGTTTTTATTTTTTCTCACGCATATTCACATTTCTCTCATTTGCTTTTTTATAGCAAATTTCAAATTTATGAAGCGCGAAATAAAAAATATCGATTGATCTATTCCTTTTCTAATGTTATAAAAATCGAATAATAAATTGGAATAAAAAAATGAAATCGTTTCTGTCCATTAATCGCTGATTCCATCTGCTTAACTCTTGATGACTAAAGCGATGCACTTATTGTTATAATAATGACGTTGATGGTGCGCTGATGAAGGAGAGGTCGTAATGATCAATATGAAGTAGAACTTTAATATCTCCCAGGCTCAAATTATTGGGGGGGGGGGGGGGGGGGGGGGAGGTAATAAACAACAAATATATTTATTAAACAAAAAATAATACATTTGAATTTGGATTAATAAAAATATAGAAAAGTTCTTTGCTCATTGTAGGCAGAGAATAATATTCAGAATAAGAATTCAAAAACATATTGATTCTCAACCGCCTAGGATTTCATTTTGTAAACAAAAGAATTCCATGATTTAAAAAATTATCTTCATTACTACGTGTTTCTAAGAGTGAGAGATGAACTTTTTGAACCCTTTGAGGACCAGTGTAACAGCGGTGTACCATGAAATACAAATCGCCTGCTTTACGTATATAAAATTCCATTAAAAAAACAGAAGACAATTAGTCTTAAAAATTCTGGTTCTCAAAAGGCTAAATATAAAAAAACCTCTATAAAAATATTTTGGCTGAAAGAGAAAAGCCTTGTTCAAAATAAAAGTTAATGTGACTTTTTATCTCCTGGAGACGGTTGCAATTAATCAAAGTAAAGCACACATCTAATCCGTTATATGCACCATTCCAGTTGGTTTTAAACCAGAAAGGAACACAAAATAGTATAACTTACAATGGAAATGAAAACATAACTAATGTTGCTTATTGAGCTAGAAACGAGAGATAATAGAACATTTGTAAAAATTATAGCCATCTAAAGCGTGACTGCTTAATGATGAGCAAGCTTAAATTATTATCTACTAGATCAAAAATTCTTTTTTAGTCAAGCTATAAATTAATTTTCTTACTTCTTGCTCTACGTGGGTATTTTTCTGTATAGATGAAATCTGCTCGCAACAGTCAAAGTAAGAAAATTTGTAAAGAAACAAGATAAATTAAACGGGTAAAAATAGAACAGCCAATCAGATGTCTAATTTAAAGTTATTGACATTAGATTCGTTATCTATAAGGGAAAGATTTATATAATTATAGTGTCCTATCATGAATAAAGATTGATAGATTCCTAGATACCAGATTAGAGGACCCTGCCACAAATTTCTAGATCCGCCCTGCTTGTCTGTTGCATATGCACAGGAAGGGGTGAAAATTTTAAAAATAGTAAATTTCATTTAAACACTTTTTTGTTAAAACGTTAAAACAGTTTTTTAATTTCGAGAACGTATATTTAATTGATGTTTCACTCCCCTAATTTCAACAACTTTCTGAAAAAACATTCAAGTTTCCTTACTTAAATAATTTAAAAGGGTACTTCTATTATAAAAAAGAATTAATGGATTGTTCAAAGAGGTCAATATTTGATAAATAACAAGTTAGTTTGTCTCTGAATATTTTTGGGACATATAATTGATTAAAAATAAAATGGAAGTTTCTCCCCTAAATATAATAGGCCTGGAAATGCCAAATGTTTAAAATTGTTTTGTTACAAGATGTATAAATTCCTTTAAAAAATGTAAGACCTTTTATCAGAAAAAGTTTCCTAACTTAAATACTTGGGCAGTGCACTAAAGACAAATCTAAATAACAATCTATGTTGAAAAATTTGAGTTTAATGAAATGATATTTTGTTGTCATCTCATTTTCTGTCAAGTGACCTTGAATTTCACGTCCTTAACCCATTTAAGGCCAAGCAAAGCAGACGATATCTAAAAAACGCAGACGATTTATATTCAAAGTCATTGAAAAAAGCAGACGACGATGAAATTACTTATGTTCCAAAATAGGAACATTGGCCGTAAATGGGCTAATGGTGTAAAGGAAAAGGCCACACTCAAATTACTCGAGGTAGCGAAAAGGCCGTTTTCCTCCTCCTACTTCAGAATGAAATTAGGGACTGTTCTTAAGCTGTGCTTTTTTGCCAGGGATTTCTAGTCACAATTTGTAAGATTTATGGGTTTGTCCTTATGAAAGCTCAAAGTTCGTGTTTAGGCATACACAGAAAAGACATGCGAATATAATTTTCGGAGTTTATGCAGACGCACGTACACACGAAACGTGTTCATGTTCATGGTGTAGAATACACGTAAACTTTTATAATTGAACTTATTCATATTTGTTATGAAGAAAAAAGAGTTTCTCCGTTTACTATGTGTACTTTTATTTTTATAAATTGTGTTAAATCAAGTGTGTGTTTTTCGTAATTTAGTAAGTGTTTAGCAATAATCACGTCAAATTAAAAATATTTAAAAAAATCAATGAATCTTATTATTCACTGAAAAAAAGTGTCGAATAGTAAATTGTCGGATTATCAAGTGGCGGATTAGAAGATCATCTCTAATTACATAGGAGGAGTTAGATCTTTTTACAAAATTTATTTATATGTATATTTAGTTCTTGTTAATTTGCAATTATATATTTGTAAGTGTTCCAAAAACAAAAATGGGAGCCAAGGCAGCGCTATATAAGCCATCTAGCTATATCGCGTTATAACGGTTATTCACCGTATATATTGCAAAAAACTCAATTTGAAATGCACCAGACTTCAACATTCTATTTTTGTTTTTATTTCTTATTATTTTGTCAAGTAAGTTTTGTTTTTTACAGGCTAGAATCTATCAGACTTGAAATCAGAGCGGAATTACCACAGTTTTCTAAGACATTAATGTCGAAAGGTAAGAAAACTTAATTACTTTAAAAGTTTTTCGTTTTGCACTCTTGGTTATCCTAGTAAAAGGAAATGATTTGCTACTAAAAATAAATGATCTGTTCGAAAGGGTGAAAAGCTTAATTAGAAGGTTTTGTTAACTATTTATTACAAAGAAATGAAAAAGAATGTTTTGAAGAAAAACAAGTTTTGGAAGATCTAATCTCCAGTGAAATTTTTTTATATTAGCACACTCAATACATTTCTTTCCATATAGATGGATTTACAGGTGATCTCATTTTAGGAATATGTTTACACTTTGTATATGTGCATTTCAATAATTTTTAATTAAAACGCTCTGCGGAGAAGTTTTATATGTTTGAATAGGGTACTTTTGGCACATCTTAATTTGAGCATTTGGATTGTTTAAGCAATGCAACAGTGCCCTAGCAGCGGAATGCTTTGGGCAGAGTCGATCTTCATGGAAGGTAAAGCAACTCGAAAAAGCAAGAGTATCGATGCTCTTAAAAGATGCGAGCATGATCCAGTCGTCCTTCTTGCCATTTCCAAGTATGACATCTCACATTCTCGAATTTAATTAAATTTCTATAAAGATGACATTTTATATTTTACAAAATATATGTTACTTGAAAAGAACCATGAAACCACTCTATATTAAACATCCTATATAGTCAATAAACGTGAAAAGTGTTACTAAAACAGGTTAGGCTACACGAAGCGTCCATTTCACTGTCATTTGATTTTTCAAAATCGTGAAATTGCTTTAAGAAATTTGACTTTTTTCCTTTTCAATTTGCTTTTACTTTGTTTCGATTTTGGGTGTTTGATTCGACAAAATCGTTCATTTTCTATGGAGCGACTCCATTACCAAATGCGTGTTTTTTTCGAATAGGACTTTTTCTTGCGAACATAATTTTCTGTTATATCCTTAACTAATTGAATATATGTATAGGTAGCCATACTATGAAGATTATAGTAAAACGCTTGCTTCTTTTTATGTTGGTAATCTCATAGCCCACTTTAAAACTTTAGAATTTACCTAACATCACATATATTATATGTACCGCCCCCACTTGAGTTTTAGTATATACTCGCTTACAACCTAACATCCGTACTATGAAATCCTTCATTCGGTATAGGCTTCATGTTCGTAAGTTGAGTAAATGTACACTAAGGGAGTTTTTGAGTTAAACTTAGAATGTGACGTTTTATTCTATCATTTATTATAAGGAGGAATATCTTCATGACCTTTGATTTACGTGATAAACTTTCTTTAAGGTTGTTTTGGAGCGAGAGAAAAATTAAGAAAGCTAAAGACTGGTTTTATAAAACGATTAAATTGGAAGCAGATCTTGGAGATGCATGGGCCTACTTCTTGAAATTTTTGAATAAATATGGAACAAAGGTAAAAAGTATTCAATGATATTTCAAATATCTTGAAACAAAGATACACGGATTTTTAAAATTTGAGTTTAATGCGTATGTAATATGCTCGTTTTTTGAAACCTGGCTCATTTTATGCATAGATATGTGTATGTGTGTATACCAATGGAAACTCTTGTAAAGCATTCAATTCTATGTTTCAAAAAATAGAACCTTGCAGACTGCAATCATTTCATCTTTTTTGCATATGAATAAGCAATAAAATATCTATTATGTAAAAAGCAATATTTATTTCAAAATCAGTCCATTACATTTTTTGTCTAAGTGATATTTCATCGCTAAAAATTATTTTAATTTACTTCTAACGATCAACTTTCCTTATGCGATATTCAATTTTGAAAATAAGACAAATACTTTCCAGCTCAAAAAATAATTCTAAGACATACGACAAATCTTATGCTCAATGGAAAACTAAATTACATGTCTGGTTTAGTGAGAAGTCTTTATACAATAAGACCTCGCTTATCCTACAAATTTTGCCACTGTTTTCTCTTCCGTCAATATGACGTTCACACTCCAACGCTGAATCTTTTTTCAACATAATAAATGTTCTCACGCTCGCATGCATATTTGTTAATTCAGCAGTGATTTATATTTTATTATGGCACACCCTCTTAGGGTGCCTGGAAACCTCCGAAAATCAAAAAAGAATTTTTGATCTTTTTTCTAGACATTGTGATTATACATGGCCGCTTCCAAATATAATAATACTAATCAGAGCTAAGAAGAATTATGCCAGTTTTTGATTGTTTTTTTCCGATCAAAAAAAGTATTAAACGGATGGGAACAAAAATTAAAATGCAACTTTATGGTTAAATAAATTGTAAACTCTTTAAAACAAAAGGAACTTAATGTAAGTGATCAAATTTTTTAAGATGGATTGATAAGGGCATTTTATTCAATCAACAATTTAGTCCATTCAAACTTGGATTTATTTTTTCATTAAGTTTTTCAAAAATACTCACATCGGTTCCTAGACAAAATCCCCACTTCCAAAATTCCCGATAACCAAAATCGCCGAAAATTTAAGTCATTTTAAATCTATTATACTGAAGATTATCCTCCTGCCTATTCAATTGTTTAATGCAGATAAAATTTGAAACAAAAAAATTTTGTTCTGGAAAATTCTTGGGATCCATTAACTAAATGCTCCAATATTTTAGATCATAGTGAATGTGTAATAAAAATTCCATACTAAATTGCAGGTCAACCGGTTCATGTCTTTATCATGGAATACAAATTCATTTTTGATTTTCAGACTTTTTGGTTTCTTGGAACATTTAGTTTTGACCAGAAACCCCCACTTCATTGACATTTATAAAACAATTATTAAGCAATAGAATACGCAAATATCAACACAGTCATCGAGATAGGAGAAAAGATGACAGCAAAAAATTATCTCCCTGACAGCACCCTCTGCAACAGAAGGCTTTCCACCGCCTGCCGTTTATCAAAAGCGACACTAAGTCATATTCTCGTAACTACAACAACAGGATGGATAGCCTTGTAAAAATATATTGGAAACCAACTGTCAGATAAACGAAGTCTCACTACAATCCTATTTATATCAACATTTTGTGTACACATTGCACACAAACTACTTTGTAAACCAAAGATTAGGTCTAAAGGAAATAAATTTATATTCTTTTTGACTTTACAAAAAAGGAATCAGTATTCGTAATCAAGAATAATGTGATAAGAGGTTATAAGAAGTGTATGAATGGAGTGTGAGGTTGTGGAAGTGTGTGCCAAAATCCAAAGTTTAGTCTTAACACTAAATAAAAATATCCCCAAATATTTTTATTAATTGGAAAATTTTTGCAAAATTTATATTTTTCTCAAATATTTTCTTTATTAAGATTTTTATCTCCTAAAGCAAATGAGAGCACTATAAGAGTAGAGCAATGAGAGCACTACCATTTTAAGATTTTTTAATAAGTGGTTTACTACTGGGATTTTTTGCCTACGTTACTCAATGCGTTTATGTGTGATCTGAGTCGTCCAGACCCCTCTGTTGGAACAGAAGTAGACTGGTAACTTATTTATATTTTTGAATGCGCACTGGTTTCCAGATTAATTATGATAAATTAATTGAGAAAGGTTTCACTTTTAAAGCTGAGAGATTTTGCTACCAAACAATAAAGTTCGCCTATCCTTAATGCCTTCCAGCTTCTTCGTGAATAAAAGAGCGTTGTGGCATACGTTTCCAAAATAATTCTGTCTCATCGTCATTAAAACCTTCTTTTATAATTATTTCAACCAAACTTAACTAAAATCTCATGTGCACTCGCTACTCTGGTGACTTTGGAATCTATACTTATATCTTTTGATGCAACCTGTGATTGCTATAAATTATCTGAGTGTAATCTTCTACGAGCTCCTTCAGTCTTGAAAAAACTTAAAGCGTTCCACTTCACTGCAAAAAGCGATAGGTGTTCTTTTCCGAATTTGATTTTCAGTAGCATGTTGTTGCGTTATTACTGTAAATTTCTTAGGTGAATCTTTTACTACTTCACAAATCATTCTTTTTTAAAATGGTCGATGTGCCTGAATGTATTAGTGAATCTTCATTCTTAACGAGATCAATGGCCTTTCTTGATTTCTTTGCAGGTGTAGTAGGAGGAATAAAGATAATTTTTCTTGATCGACCTCGCTGGGTTCTAAAGCAAAAAAGATACCGGTATATCCATGATCGGTGTTTTCGTGTTTAGTACTGTTACCACTACGAACGACGCATTTAATCCCGTTTTCTTCTTTTGAATCAGACGTGTAACTTTAACTTTTTCTCTGAAAATGCGTACCATATAAACTATATTTTCTAATTATATTATTCATGGAAAGGCCTGGTAGTTTTTAAAACTTGTTATGGGTCGTTTTTTATGTCATTTTCATGTGCACTAGTATAGATAAATCACGGTCACGGGTGTTTTAATATTATTTGCCTTTTTATGGGCAGAAAATGGATGAAAGTAAGATATGATGAACTCAGCAATTGATTCAAAGGAGAAAAATTATATGTCATAGGAAAATCGAATTTATAGCTGTATGTGTTTGTTCATAACATATACGTATGCACTGTTATTATGCCTATTTTTGCTTTGATGAGCTTTGGCGCGATTAAACAAAATAATATAAACGTCGGTATAATCGCCATTATATTTTAGGAAGAAATAGCCGAATTGATTGAAAAGTGTGAAAAAGCAGAGCCACGGCATGGAGAAAAATGGTGCCTAGTTTCTAAAAATATTTACAATACACGCAAGTCCACCAAAGATATTCTCTTACTTCTCACAGAACATTTGGAAGAGCCGAACTAAATTTAAACGAAGCATTACGATCCAGCCCTGACTTAAGCATATATTCTTTTTAGTATTTTTTGAATAAAGTATATGTAATTTATGTTCTACTTTTACGCCCATAAAACAATGTTTAAAGTTTTTTAAACTAAAGCATCCTTAAATACTCCATTTCTTACTCAACTAACTGGAATTGAACGCATAAATATTAGGAATATAGGTTTCTTTTTCATTAATTTTCTATTAATAATAGTGAAAATATTTTTAACAGTGAGTTTAATGATAAATATAGATTATATTTTGAAAAATATTATTAATGTAAAAATTGTTTACTTGTCTAAAGTGAAGAAAGATGCCAAATGAGTTATAAAATGAATTACATTTTTTGAAGATAAATTTTAATAATAATTTTAGTTGTAGTGAATTCTAGATAACGGGAGTGCAATTAAATTAATATACAACTAATGTTATTTCAAATATTTTCAAAAAAAAGATTTATTTGCAAGGTTAAAACATTTCATTTTTTATTCAGTATAGTTGGGATTTTTGTGTAGAATTACAAATCCTTCTAAGCATGAAGAAATAGCGATGTATTCATCAGTAGCCAATTCAGCACGTTCTCCATGCGACAAGAGGACTGGAGTTTTGTGCGTTTGAAAACCAGTTATCGTTTTGGGTTTTCCTGCTTGCCCAACAACATCAACAGCCTAAATTGAAAAATAAAAATGTAATACGACGTCATTACCATCAACATTTTTAATAATTTTTTAAGGATAACAATAATAATCAAGCACATAAGGATTTTAAAGACCTGTTTTCCTTATCAACAATTTTTCTGCAAAAACAACACAGACTGAACAGTATTCAGATTTATAAACAATGGTTCTAAATTTTTTGAAAGTAAGTTTAGATTTTATCGGAGGAAAATTATTCACACAACTTAAAAACTTTGACCAAAACACTAGGATTAATTCAATAATGATCACTGATAAGTGAAAAGGTTCACTATAAAAAGGGTAAAGCTTTTGTGTGGTTTTTCATTGGGAACGCACATATATGTATTGAACAGTGATCTAGAAAGGATATTGGAGTATCAAAGCGAGTCATTTAACCTTTGGAGGACACTGTTATTTGTAGTTACACGAAGGACACGGTAATGGAGCAAAAAGTCGATATACTTTTTTAAAGGGAGTGTAATTTATGATACAGAATAAAACTTGTTATCACAAAATATTTCCAGATTTTACTCTGCTAGTAGTCGATTGGAGAAATGTCTTCTCTAGGGTTTTTTCTAAATAAGATCCAATGTTTATTTCGTAAATATTCAAAGAAAGAACAACTCTGTAGCAAATGTCAAAATTTTGATTGATTGAAAAATTGCTTACGAAAACATTCATTCAAATTTCAAAAATTAATTTTGATATAAAATCCTTAAAATTGTGTCTAAGAATAGTACCTTATCATATTTCAAGGTTTATTTAGAATAAGAAATATTTATTGGAATTATTTTGTTTTCAGGAAATCATATTTTATATGAAGAACGCAACTCAACCTGATCTATGTGTGTCTCTTGTTTCTAATAATATGCGTAGAAGTATATATTTTGAAATAAAAAAAGTACATACATTTTGCAGATAATCAAAACTTGACAAGATGAACACATTTCTCTTCTATGCAAAATTTTCAATGACTATTTGCTTGATTTTGGTTTTTTCATGAGAAATTATATTATTCATTGACGAATCAATGGTACCTTATTTGGGCGTCATAGTGCAAAAATCTTTATAAAAGGAAAGCCAATGCGGGTTCCTCATGAACCGGTTCATAAAAAGAAAAGGCGGTGTAAAAGAAATATATATCAGGCCCATTTAGTAAGATTTCACACTTAGAATTGGAAGAAATAATTTCATTTTTATGTAATTTATAAAGTATAACTTAGGGAATGTGATAATAATATAAAAATTTAAGGTTAGTAGCGAATTTTCTTCCAAAAATTTTAAACCTCAATTTCCATTTTAACCCATTAAGTACCATAGAAATTAGACGATATTTAAAAAAATGCAGACGATTTATATTCAAAGTCATTGAAAAAAGCAGATGAAGATGAAATTACTTATGTTCCCAAATGGGAAAATTGGGACTTAATGGGTTAAAGGGCCAAATTTATATTCCCGGCTACACATCTGTCAATGCATAGACCCATGTCAAACATATCTTCAAACAATTTAATTTATTAACTGAATATGTGTCTAGGTAGAATAAGATTTTTTTTTCTTTTTCTGTGTAACTAATCTAGTTTTTTAACGAATAAAATTGTTAAAAAATAATGTAGCATTGTCATAGCTTACACCTATAAAATTTTTCCAAATTTATGAATTGAGTTCTTTTGGAGCACAAGTTTTTACGTTTTAGATAGCATTACATTTTTTGAAAATATTCTCATATCTGGAATTTTATGTTTTTTGTACATTTTAAAAACTGGCTTTTGTTCTTAGCTTTCTACGAGAAAGTGATAAAAATCTTTGGAAATATCTTAGTTAAACGAACTTAAGCACATCTCAATTTAAAATACGCTACTCAATGAGATTATTAAAATTATTTAATAAGTAAAACTTCAGCATACTTGGCCAACTCTAACAGAGACATTGATGGGTTTTAATTCAGAATCCAGCGTAATGAGAAAGCGTGCTGAAATTGCTGCTGTGATGTAAAAGAGCAAGTAATGAGATTTGCCAAGAATCGCTAATAAATAAATAAAATAATGAGGTTGTTTGATGCATAACAATATAGAGCGTATTGTATTCAAATTAAATACCTTTAAAAAATATGATAAGCAATAACAAGTATTCTGTTGTCATGTCTTTTATTAAAGAAAATCTAAGGAAGTGAAGATAATGCCCAGATGTTTAATACAAAGAATTGAATTGATAATTTTTGATTGAGATAAAAATTGAGTGTAAACTAAGTTAAGTTTTTCCTTATTAAATGAATTGTACGCAAAAGTGATTACTTAAAAGAAAATGGTGTGACTTACTGCTTCTAGCATCTAAAAGAGAGAAGAGTACAATGGCTAAGCTGGCAACAGCTGTATTATTCATTATGAAGCGATGCGAATGAAATGGGGAAAGCGTCAGAGTTCCTTTTCCTAAGTGCACGAAACCTTGAGCAAGCCGAACCATGAACAAGTTGTTCGCATCTTTGGCATGAAATTGAGCCAACTGACGAAGAATCACACCCAAACGTGCATTGTTTGTTCCTAAAAATACAACAGCATTCAACTAAAGGCAAAGAGTACAACTATGCTGGAAACGAAAATCAAAAACTGTAATGAAAATAAATATGCTAACCACAAGACAAAAATAGTCATTCCATTTTAACAGTTAGCTACCAAACCAAATATTAAATATCTTCACCAAAAAATCCCTTTTAAATTTCTTTCAATAAATTTGGAATGTAAATAAAAATAAAAATATCATCTTTCAAATAAATTTATTCTTTATAAGATGAAATGACATTTTATTTATAAAAGACTAACTGCAAATACAGAAACCTAGCTTATAATTTTGTGTTGCTGTTATACACGTAATCAATTTTTTTAGTGGGACTTTATAACGACGGTGGAAATGAACAAGCTTTTACTATAAAAACAACAATACTTTCGTCTTAATACACCGCCATAGGTGAAAATGATTACTCTTTATTTTTCATTTTTAACTGCTCAATTTTTCTCCTTTTAAAAATTGTTGTTATGGAGGTACCTACGTGTTCTAAACGAAAAAATTTTGATATTGGCACAAAGTATCGTCTATTACTGTTGTTGAACTAAATGTAAAATCAAAATCAGAAATAGATACTGATTTTAAACTACCGAACAGGGAGGGTTCAAAGCTAGGAAAAAATAGCCCGGGGGGGGGGGGGGGGGGCTGGGTATACATGAATGTGAAAAAAAATTTTAGTACCCTACCTTTAATAAATAGTATACAACAAAAAATACAAAAAAATACAATAAAAAACATTTTTCAATTTCAATATTGCAGTAATTTAATAATTAAAAAATTTTTAAAAAAATTATTTTTTTATCAAAATTTAATAAATTTTAATTACCTCTTTGAACATTTTCAATCCTAGTTTTTATATGGACGTGATAAAAATTTTTGAAAAAATTTGAAAGTATATTGTATTATAGAATATTGATTCAAGGTTCCTTTTTTTTGTTTTTTTTCTAATTTAATTTAAAGCAATAAAAAACTAATTTAATTAGTTTAAACTATGTATGCTTGCTTATCTTACACATAATGAAAAATCAATATTTTTATATATATTATCTAAGAAATCTAGACATTTTAAATGTAAATTTTATTGGGAAACATTTATTCTAAATTTTTTCTTTTATTTTTTGTACTTAATTTTTAAACTTTAGTATAACGTTGTATTTTTTTAAGCATAATGGAAAGTTTATGCCGATACTGTGGGAGAAGCCTTTGCAATTTGAATAAAACTAACAAAGAAAGACATATTGAATCAAGTTTTGAAAAAAGTAAGCAATCTAAAAAAAGAAAAAGTGTTGGGAATATTGAAAAGTTTTTTGCGAAGAAAAGTAAGAAATGTGAAAACGTTTCCAATACCTGTTTACAAAAAGAGAAACCATTTTCTGCATCCGTAGAAATATTAAACATAACAAAAAGCATAGTTCAAGAAGTTGTACAAAGAATAGATAGAGGATTTCAAACGAAAAAATCGATGAATTTGAACAACTTGGAAATAGACTTTAACAACAATATTGTACCGTTAAAAAAGAAGAATCTATCCAAGTGAATAATATTAAAAAGTGTGGAGGGTTTAAAGTCGGAAAAAACAGTGATGGTCAATCTTTAACTATTCACAAGTTTGAAGAATGTGGTTTTATATATGAGAATAAGAGCTTTCATCACGAAGATTGTGCAAATAATAATTATATTTTGATTGATGAAGAAACAAAGTTAAATATTAATGTTAAATGTTTCGATTTACAATATGAAAAAAAATTTATTAAATTGATTGAGAATTCTTCCAAGTCCCATGATGGAATGATCAGTTATAACTTTACATATTTTTCGCACTTTCAATTGAGTCAAAGATATAAAGTCTCTATCTGAAAACAGTTAAGGTGTCCATATCGAGAAGGTTGCTTAATTGGAGTTAGACTTTCAACTGAAGATCCTTTTCTATTAGAAGAAAATCGAAATAGTGCTCTCGTGTTTCCTCTGAATGAAAAAGATTTTACTTCTGTAGAAGCTGTCAGAAGTAATAAAAGAGAATCACGAACCAACAGTATATATAGATGGAACCAAAATTTATAAATCAACTTGTCTAAAAAATTTAATCAGGAAAACTCCTTTGAGCAAAGATAGGTTGAAAAGAGTCAGGGGTCTCTCTTTAGAAACACTGAAGGATCCAAACACAGAAGAGATTTTGGACAATCTCCTTTATATTAATGACTGTGTTATAGCCGAAGATAAAGTTGATGTTTTTTTAATTAAACAAATTTTTGATTCTGAAAAAAAACGTTTAAATTATGTAGAATACGACAAAGAAAAATGCAATTTTACTTTACTTTTATTAAAGCTGAAAACAAAGATAGTCAATGAAAAGATATATTGGACTGAAAATTCCCAAGAGGAATTTAAATCGTGCTTACAAAAATGTACACCCATCAAGTGACTTGGACCCTCCTGTTGGGTGCAGCAAGTTTTTTTTACTAAAGAATATAAAGAAATTCTTTTTGCAGAGGAAGAAATAAAGAATGGAAATGAAAAAAATGCAAAATTGTATGAAAAATGTTAATGATAAAAAACTTATTGAGCATATTGCTGGGCATTATATAAGAAAGGAAACCTTTGATACAATTATTTGCGGACTCTGTGGTCTCAAATCAGAAAATTGTTCAACAAAGGTAGAATTCAGCTCAAAAAAGGGAAGAGAAATTTTTTTTAAATTGTCATGTAAGATTGTACCAACTACAGTAAAAGCATGAACATAAAGTCAACATACAATAAAACTATAATATGTCCTGAAAATAAGTGTAACTGTGTTGTTTGGACATTGTGCTTAGAAGAGCACTATAAAAGTTTACATGGAAAAAGTGTTCCTCCACAATATGTGGTAGATGCAAAAATGAAAGATAAAATTTTAAATAAAAAATGACTTTACAACATGTTTTTCATAATAAACAGATTCATATATTCAATTTCTCAAAGCTAAATATGAAAGCGACAAATAAATATAGAGTGACAAGGGTGGTATATCCAAAAAAAGTGTCAGTTTTTTTAAGTACCAATACAGTTATAAAGGGTAGGTGGTGTCTTGCAAACTTTTGAAAAAGTTAGAAAATTTGAGTATTAATGAAGAAGCAAATTTGGTGGTTGTACCTCTTTCTCAAGTTGACGTATTGGCTGATGAAGAGTTTGATGAAAATATAGAGATTAGAGTTTTGAAAATAATTAAAACGTTAGTGAATAAAATGGTAAATTTAAATAGAAAAAAGGTGAATCAAAAGATTTAAGATTGTCAAAGAAAATTCTTCAAATACTATTGATATTGTTGAAAAATTCCAGGCTTTGAAGTTAAAACATATTTTGATTTCTGTGATAAAAAATGTATCGATTCACAAGATAAACTGCAAAAATTTGCCCTCTTATTGATATTGTGAAAAAAAATAATTCAATTTGGTTTCTTCAAAAAAATCTTTGTATTGATGAACAAATGATTCCATATTTTGAAAAAAAAAGTTTGAAACAAGCCAATCAAAAAGTTTTTGCGCTAAGCTATGGTCCCCCATCAAATTCTCTAAATTCTTTGGCATGATAATGTGGGTAATAGCTTCATCGTATGGTTTTTCCTTTTCATGTAGATATTTATTACTGACAAAGACAATAATTGCAAATATAAAGGCACTTTATGTTAAAAGTAGTGCTGCCGTTAGCATCAGCGATTGAAAACAAGCACCAATTACTTCAGTTTATTTATTTCAAAAGCTTCAGAAAAAATCTGAATTGCACTGGAGCATGTAGAGACATGTGGAGTAGGGTAATTCCCAAAAAAAAAATTTAATATTTAAAATGACACTTATGGGAAGTTGTGAGGAATGATGTCTAAATAATTAATATCATATTAGAATTCATCAAAGTTTAAAAAAGGTTCCGCTCCGTGTAAGGTAAAATAATCTATGTATGAAAATGCAAGATTTAAAATAAATAATAGATGGCGTTAAAATTAAAATAGTAGATAAATTTGAAGTTTGTTTATTTGGAAAATTTTGATATTTTAAAGAACTTTTTTCACTTATATTAAGCTTATTGCCACTTTTATTAAAAATTAAAAAAACTTTGTTATTGAAACATATGAGTATAATGGATAATAGTATATAAATTCAATTATTAAGATTATTTTATTTATATTAAACCAAAATTTTATTTAGAATTTTTCACAAAGATTTTTAAAATAATAATTACAACTTTGATCAAAATATGAGCAAAAAATTTATATGGCAAAAGAATTTTACCTATAATTCAAAGCAAAAAAGAAAGGGAAGTATTCCCTTATTGGAGTCTATTTCAAAGCTAATCAGAATGCCAACTAATTGTCAAATTCTAGGGAACTTCAAGTTTTTATACGGTCAAATGAAGAGTAAAGAAGAGAGAATTAAGCATATATTGGGTGAGATTCAGTATCTTTGGGATCATACATTAAATTTTCCTCTACTTTCGAAATCTCAAATCAGAAAAAAGCTTGGGAATCTCATCCAATTAGAGATAAAAAACAGAAAGAGACAATCCGAAAAATTTTTATCAGTCATTCTTCCGCAAGTATTTGATGTAACAAATGTCACAGGTTTTTGGAAGTGCAAGGAAGACAAGGTTTTTTACGAAACACAAATTCAAAGCCGAGGAAAAGTAGGATATTCTACGTTAAGAGAGGCTCCTTCAACCTCCATTCATCCAAGTAAAAAATATTCAATTCAAAACCCGATTTCCCATAATTCTTCTCAGGTTGAAGATAATTCAAGCTTTTCAAACGACGAAGTTTCACCTTTTTCACCATCATCATCATCATCATATTCTTCTTCATGTTCTTCTTCTTTTTCTTCCTTTTCTTCATCGTCTAAACTACAAGAGCCTAAGTTTAAAAGAGGTTCAACAAAAACAGCAAGCGTTTTATTTTATAAGAATAGTGTTTCAACAAACAAAGCGCATCAAATTCTCACAACAATTAGAAACGAAGGCTTAGATATTTCAGTTCCAACGCAATCTTCTATATGGAAAAAAGTGATCAAAGATGGAAGAGCAATGAAATCGAAGATTTTGAATTTTTTGATGAACACTAGCGATTCTTTTTGTTTACAGTTTGACGGAAAGAAGTTAAAAGGAGTAGAACACCAAGTTGTTCTTCTAAAAAATCAGAATTACGAGATGAAACTTGGAATCTTGAAATGTGAATCTGGATCTGCTAGGGCTATTTTTAAAGAAATGGAAAAGCTGATTGATAATTACAATGTTTGGAAAAATATATCTATGATCATTTGCGATACGACAGCAACCAACACTGGTCATCATGGTGGAGTAATAAAAATGCTGAAAGATAGAGTTTCTGAACTTGGTTATCCTGAACCACAATACATCGGCTGCCAACATCACGTATTGGATTTGATATTAAAACACGTCCTAAATTATTATTTTCAGGATAAATCAACAAAACCACAACTAAATTATTTTTTTGTTGATGCTATTATGAATAATTATGCTAACCTGCAAAGAGACTATAATTTCTCAGCTTTAGATGAAACGCCACAATATCAAAATCCTGGTTGGCGTGATGACTTTAAATTTTTGTACGAGTTGTGTATGGCTTTTAATCATTTCAAACATACATCTAAGCTGCCATGTATTAAGTGGAGAAAATTGCCAAGTCTTCATCAAGCAAGATGGAACTCTAGAGGAATTTATGCCTTGATGGCCTTTTTTTCTTTTACCTAAATATCGTGATTTGCTTTACATACCATGTGATTTCATATCAACTTACTGGGCGCAAGCGTGGTTCCACTCTCAACACTATGATGACGAGGTATATCAAAAACTGTTAACTGGAGTCGAAACAGTGAGGTGTAACAAAGCATTGAACTGTCTTAATACACACTGGAAGAACGAAGAATCAAAATTAGACATTTCCAGGAGTAACCAAAACGCCGAAAGAGCGGTAAAATTAATGGAAGAGCTGTATAAAAATTCAAAAAAAATTGATTACCTGAACATGAAGTTTATTGGAAAAAATAACTTTTAACTGTTTTCATATTTTTTAACAATAAATTTTTATTTATTCTTTCAGGGAAAATTTTTTCCTAATAATAAAAGTTTGCACTTTTTGATGATCAAATTTATAAGTACTTTTTCATACTTTCACTGACATGAGAGCGCGAGGTTTTGTTTTTATTTACAAAAAAGCTTAATAAAATCTTTATTTATGCCTAAAAACTCATCTTTTTGGCATGGTGTCAGAAAAAATTTTTTTAAGGAATTACCCTAATGTGGAGTATATAATTTCGAAAACATTAGCTGCTGTAAATGGAATGATAATAAACCAGTTGTCATGCTTTCAAACTGCTATGGTTCAAATCTATGTCACAAAGCTTGAAGATAAACAAATATTTCTTTTACTTTTTACTGGCTTTTGTACCAATGTTGTCAAATGGGAACATATCAAAAAATCAACAGGATAATTTTTTTCAATTTTTTCTTTATTTTGTTTGCCTACAATATAAGCAAAGCAGAAAAGCTTAAATGATCAAAAATATCATTTTTCTATTATACTTGTAGTTGGATTAAATTCATCTAAAGTGTCAGTATGGTAGACTATTCTAACTTCAAACATTTATTAACATTGAATGTATACAATAAAAATTTTAGTGGGTGACCGTGTTTCAATAAAAATAAAAACTCTTTTTTTGTATTATATTGTGTGCAAAAATATTAAATGTTCAATCTTTAAATTCCAAAAAAGAAATAATTTATAAATTTTTACAGATAAATATTTGGAAATTACCTGCTCCAACAAGACCAAGAGCAAATATTGCATTATATGAGACGTCGCTGTCTGTGTCATGCGAAAACTTGTTCAACGTTTCAATTATGTTTAACTGAGGATTGGAGATGGAGATTAAACCGAGAGAAAGGACAACCGCTCTTCGTGTGTGAGAATCTCCATATCTCAGCTTTAAAGGAAAATAGGTAGGTTAGAGTTGGAAAAATGAAAGAAGGCAAACAAACCATATGGGCGAATAGCCGAAACGACATAGAAGCACCGACATCTTCACCCATTGCCACAAGAGCCATTCCTAGAGAAGCTATTCCAGACATGCTTGCGGCCAAATCAGAGTTGCTTTCTTCATTTTTAGATGCTTTGGAATCGACGGAAAAACCAGAGCTTTTCTTCTTGTCAACCTTGCTCTTGGTTGAGGAGTTGGGATTAGAAGACGCACTGATGGAGTTGCTCGAAAGAGAAGAATCTTTGGCTGTGCCGGTGGAGGTAGTGGTACTTGGAGCGACTTTCTCATTTTTAGATGCTTTCTTGCGCTCCTTTTTTTCATCCTGCGTTTAATAAACGACTTACTCATCATTGTCTTGTCATTGTCGATACAGTAATGTCGGTCATGTTATTGAAATTTAGGAAACACACTCGAAAAATCTTAGAGGAAGCATTGCTCAACGTATTCACAAAGATTTGAAGCATTGATCTCAATTAGTCTGGGATCAGTAACGCATGACACTTCAAGCTTAAGGAGGCATATATAGATATAGACCCATTCTAGGACTTAGGAGCAAGCTACATGAGCCCAATGGTTTATGAAACTAGGCTATCGACCCAGTCTTTGGGCTAAGTTTTGGGCCACCATCAAGAAATCTGAAATACTAATGGTATACGCCAATTTTTAAGAGTACCTGATCATTTTTAAACACGTACAACACTAACGCTTCTATGGAAGTAACGAATAAAATATCCATTTCACGCCATCAAGTTTCAAAGAGCACTAAATTTCGCGTATTAAAAATATGCAAATAAAATTTACATTTAGATTATGTGTGCTAAAGAAATTTTAGCGTTGCCCCTAAAGCCTATTTGAAAGGACACAGTTTATAAGCAGATGGCAAATGCAATATAAAGTAACGCGCAAACACCAAAATAGGCAAATTTGAGGCAGAATCGTGCTCGGTAAAAAGCAGGGGCACACTTCAAGTCGAAGTGTTGAGGGGGAGATGGCACTATCAACCCTAAAGCGGGAATAGGAGCAAAAAGGCTTTAAAAATTGTGCACTTAGAATATCATGATTCTACATATAATTACTAAGAAGCGATATTCTTTAGTATTTTCTTATGCTTGCCTTTACTATGCTTATAAGGCACAATGTCTAGAGCGTGAAATCTTCTTAAAAGTTCGAACGATTAATTTATTCTGTTTATCAATCTCTCTATATTATATATTCACTCTGTTCTTCTTCCATCTCAGTGACTTGCCAAGAGGCGTGGAGCAAGGGCAGTGTGTCCTCCGACAGCACACCTTATTTGCATTCATTTATCATAAAAATTCAATACAAACAATGTAGGTTGTATTTTCAATGCTACTAGAACTTTGAGAGCGCCCAAAATAATGTGCGTTTGGGCGGCATTTCTGCTAGGCACGCTGTTCTTGCAGCTCCTCCATCTTCACTCCCCTCATCATCGCACTGCATTCTCTGCTTTCTTAGAAATCTTGGCTCTTCCAACTAAAACAACGTTCTCATTAGTAACCTTCTGCTATACATTCATAACTTCTTGAAGTTCCTAATCATTTAAATTGCTTTTCCCTATTCATAATTTTTTTCTATTTATTTGTGAGAGGCTTGTTACAATGATTCAAAAGGTTTACTCTCGGCAAAGGAATAATATTTTTAGAGCAAATTTGTTCCCATTTCGCGTAATAAAAATTCATTTGCTATTGAATTTTTTCATTTTTAATTTCTTCATAGAAGAGTCTGACAACTTAGATCTTGTTTTAGAATGATTACAGTACACCCTTTTTAAATAAGAAACGAGTACTGCTCATTCACCATTAGAGCTAAAAAAAAAACGTACACTATTCAAAAGACAGGATTAGAAAGATCGAAAAATATTTTTTCTATTCTCCATCGCTTAATAAGTTGATAATAATAGTAAAACAAGGTAGAAAAGTGTGGGTGACCATGAAAGGATTTCATCGAGTAAAAGCCATGTGTTTTTATTGTTTTACCAGCAATCGAAAAATATTATCCAATTTACTAAGTAAGTCAGTCTATGAAGATTTATGTCTCTTCATGTTTGAAATAAATTTAATATCATTTATTAGTCTCTTCCATCCCAATTATTTTCTAATAAACATTCAATCTTGTTTTACTTTCTCAAAGATAAAAGACTCCAACTCTTTATTTTGATCTTCACTAAAAAGAAGAAATTAATAATAATCCATGTATATTTTCTGACGAGGATTATTGCGGGCCCGATTTCAGGAGCCTTCATTTAATGCAAAAAATCCCAGAAGTTGATCAAAAGTAAGCAAGGAATTATTATGCACCATCTTTGAGCGCATAAAAAGGAGATTCAAAAAATTTGAAACAAGACGTCCAAAAATTAGAAACTTTCAGTACTCACCATGTGATTTTCTTAACCAACTTTTGCTACTCGATGTTTTCATTTTATTTTAAATAAAAGAAAGTGTGTATCACTTAAAAGGAACGAATGAAAGAAGGGTGAGGTCATCAAGTCATTATATTTTTCAGATGAACACTTAGCCTTTTGTTTTTAATGCAAGAAATTTTATGCTTATTTACTAAAAAAGGTTTTATCGAGAGCAAGCAAGTATATCACATTTCCAATATAAAAAATGTGAAATCGGTATTTTAACACAATTTCAAAAATTTATGTTTCGATGTATTTCCTGGAAATTTGTCTTCTCAGGAATTATTTTTAGGTTTAAAATTGCGAAAAAATTCAATTTAAAAGAAAATTTTGTGAATGTCTTATGTATGACGCTCCTTTTATTGGTCATCAATTGTCTCGTTATTTTGATCAAATACAACTGTAAAAACAATATCGTTAACTGGTCATAACATTCAACATTGTGACAAAAGAATTAGCTTGTTGGAAAAAATGTATTGAATTATGCAGACTTTATTATACTTAAAAAGTTAAGACACGCTATTTTAGATTAGAGAAGCGTTTTTCAAACGGTGAGTCCCAACCCTTCAGTGGGTCGCGTGAAAAATAAAATGGGTCATGACAAAAAAAGAAAGGACATATAAATAGTCGCTGCTGAATAAATGAACCTAGTGGACAGAGTTTGTCTTGTTACACCTAAGTTTTATGGGTCGCGATGCAAACTGTGGTTCTTGATATGCGTTTCAGTAAAAAAAGTTTGAAAAAGGCTGGATTAGAGGATCCTAGTAATTTATAGCGCCTTCGTCAAATGTCTTTTTGAGAAATGTATGCTTAATATACCTTATCTTTAGAAGTAAAATCATTTTGATGAGAACAAATTTGCAAAAACTGTTGTATTTTCAAAACGTTACCGGTGCCTTTAAATATAAATTTGAGGTTACAGTTCTTAAAACTTCAAGAATGCGATAAAGTGAACCTGCATAGGCACACGCCTCAACGGTTGTCTTCGCCATTGTTAGCATAGGTTCATTTACTACTGACATCTGCCCGAACAATTCATCTATACAATTTTGCTTTCCTAAAATATATGATAAAGATTATAATAATAAGGCTTTATAAATGAAGTTAAATATTAAAGTTTTATTAAATTCAACAGCGAAGCATCTAGACCAGCGGTTCCCAAACTTCTTTTAGTTTAACCGGTCAACGACCAAACTCCGTTATAGTGCACTTTATAAATATAAAATTTTTATCCGCTTTACATTAGATATCGTCTGATTACTCTGCTCGTTAAAAATGGCAGGGCCTCCTAACTAAATAAAAAACATCCCACCTACTTCTTAGATAGATAAAATCACCACGCCCCATCTTTACTTGAATAATATTTGTTAATCATTTTATACCAAGATTCAGCCATATCTATAAGTGTATCATAAAAATATGGCAAAGGATTGTTTCTATTTACGCGCGAGATGAATGCCACTCATTCCTTTAGATTTTATTGAAGACAATGCATAGCGCAAATCACTTTCAACTTTCAATCGATTTCTTTCTTTGATAAATAAATGAAATTTGTATAACATATTTATAAGCGATAAAGATATCCTAACCAGCTTTGGCAAAAGAGCCCTCTTCAGAGAAAAAAAGATTTATGGGTGAAGACAACTATCTCAACACTACCACCATCATCATTCTCATCACAACCGATTAAAGACCCCTTTTAATGCTGTTGGTGGTGGTGTTTAGATAGTTATGTTCACTCATAAATCTCTTTTCCTCTGAAGGTAGTCTCTTGCCGAAACTGGTTGGGATATTTTTATCTCTTTTAAAATTATATCCATCAATTTTACAAATTCTCAAATGGGTAATAACATCTTATTAGATTTCTGTTTGGTTTTTATCCCAATAAGTGTTAAAAATTCTGTTTTGCAAAGATATTTCGTTGAAAAGGCAATCATATGTTTCCGATATTTTTTAGGTTAAGCAAACGTATTCTTTTTTTCAGTAGAAAGATATATTCAAAAACTTAGTGCTTACAACGATGATTCGTATTAATCATACCTATAGTTTATGTTACGCATCCCTCCTAAGGGACGCCCATTACATTTTGGTAACTACTGACCTAAACAATGAACTGGGAAATAAAAAAACAGGGAGAAACTTACATGAAATGATACAATTTTGTTACATTTTAATCTGTTCAATATATAAGATATAGGCTCTATATGTTACCCATATAAAGCAAACCCAAAGAGAGACAAAGGATCTTGGCTTGCGAAGGCTTTAGAGCAAACAAGTTCAACAAATAAATAATCATGTTCGACACTTCTTTATTACACGTTCCAACTGAAACCAAAGCTGCAGATAAAACCGCGACAGATAACACCTTAATTGAAAAGATATTTCTTATTTTCGAGAATAAGTCTTAAAAATAATTAACAAATATAATGCAAATTATAGAAACTATTTTGAGAAGAGGAGAATAGGAAAGGAATGAAAAGGCCGATTTTTTTAATTGTATTTACTCTAAAAATTCTCGATCATTTTATATAGAGTTTTTGTTGTAAGCAATATGTATCGCATATATCTTTATTGTGCTGCTCTTTGCTTGAATCTTGTCATTAGCGCTCTTATTAAGAGTTAGGGTGTAACGTTTTGAAGATTTGGGTCTCGTTATGTCAAGTCAAACAATCAAAAAAACGTCGAATTTTTGAATAAGAGAAGATGCAACGCCCTATTGAACAGGTTTTATCCGCCTTAAGATTTAGTATATCTATAAGAGATATGTAGTTCTGATTCTACACGTGATAAATCTGCTTCGTTGTTTGATAAGTTTGTTTTAAGCGAAAACATTAACATCTTATGCTCTTTCCATAGGATGGTATCAAGTACACATTCAATGAACACGGAAAATTCATATCGTAATAGCATGAAATTTCGCACATCATAATGTTCCAAGATTTGTGCTTCTCGTAAACAAATTGAATGCGTATAAGGAATCGAAAAAGAGTATTAAAAATGAGCAGAGGATTGATATAAACTATAAAAACGAAAAACCTCATTATTCGACTTAGATTCATTGACAACTTGAATGAGAAGAGATAGAATTTCTTGCCGATTAGTTCCTGCGTAAGCAAGCCCTAAGCTAAAGTATAAAAATTGGGGAATGAAGAAAGCAGATAGAATAAAAAGAGGCTAACCCAATGAGGGAACCGATTCGAATAATTTCACTGTTGCTCGGATATAAGAAATCTGTAAGCAAAGCCTTAGCAGCATCGCAGTCACTTCGAACACCGGTATTAATGATTCCAATCGCAATTGAAGCTCCTGCCTTAAAGAAAATAACATATGAACAGTATTTCAAATAACAGCCAAAACTAAGTGTAGCTCCTTTTCTTCTAAATAAAAATTTGTTTTATCATAAAAAAATCTTTTTTATGTAGGTACAGCCAAAACTTTTCTATATTATTATCAATCTTTCAATATGGTTTTATGAGAAAAAGAATAAAAATAACAAAATTTTATAATAAAAAATGAATGAGTTTGGTAAAAAAAAGTATCACTAAGATAAAAAATGGGACAAACCTTAATATAATCTTCAGATGAATAAAGATACTTATCAATCTCTGAAAGTCCTGATTCAATATCCCAAAGACAAATCCATCCAAAAGAAGCCACTGTACTCATCATGCCTAAAATAAAAAGCAATAAAAGTCATGAAATGCAAAAAATAAAAACTGCTTTACCGAGTGTCTTATTTTTGTATATCCACTTGTTTCCCTCATCAGAAATCAACTTGTCCTTGCAAAATGCACAATTAACAAGCCCATTTACAAAACTAGAAGCTAAATTTTGTTTTGCGGAATCCATTTGAACATTACCAACAGCATATGTTGGTCCTAAATAAGAAAATAGTGCATTTATCTGCATTTGGATTTGTTGAAACCAGAGGCACACATCCTCAAAATTTGGCAAAAGGCTTTTTTGCCCCCTTGAAGTCACATGAAAGGGGAAGGGGGCGTGCGCCCCTGGTTGAAACCGAGAAAAAAATGTCATATAGCAAACAAAGGTAAAGGTATCTTGAAATGTTTTCATCTACAGGAGCAATTGCATAGCCTTTGTCATATGAGAAAAGAAGGTTTGATGCTGAATCAAACCTAAGATATTGCGGTATTGAAGTCAAGTATGAAACCAAACCAACCTTACTCACGTCCCTAGCAGTTTAATTCCAGCGGGCACTTTTTATAGATTATATGATTTTGGAACAGAAAATTTATTTGATAAGCAAGACATTGAAATAAAACGTTTATTTAGTTATTAAAATAAATCTTGTACCAGCATAAATATTAACAATAATATGTCCAAATGGCCTCGAACATCATACATGTATCTTCAAATCAGTGTCTTATAAGCTAAGATAAGGATTACTACTTGAAAATATTTATATGAATATGATAGTTTTGCAGCAAGTTAAAATCAACTGTCTCCTATATTGTAGGATTTTTGACAACAGATTTAACAGATTTTTTTGAAACTTTTCAAACAATACTTAATATTTTGCAGAAACATTATTACGTTATCAAACCTGGATTTGTGCAATCGTTCAGCTTGAAGTTTAAAATACTCAATAGTTTTGTTTACCAAACTCTACTGCTTCACTTGACGGGTTTAGAAAAGTGGATGCTAACACTTCAGAACACAAAAGACACTTATGTTCCTCTTCCCCACTAGACGTTAATGCAGTAAAACGAAATTTCAAGTGTGAGTCGTCATATTTCATTATTTAAGCCATTAAGAAAAATGCACAATAACATCTACAAAATTAGGCCTGAAAAGCAATAAAAGAATAAAAATAGTACTCAATTCAAAGAAAGTGATTATTTATTGGCAAAAATCGCAAATGACCCAATATGGATGCAATATGTTGCGCAAACCGATCCACTCAGTGACCCGTTCTTCGGTCCCCATGGAACTGATTCGAGATTGCCCTAGAGCTCCGTGGACTCCAGTTTGAAAACCACTGAGCTAGAAGGTAGTGATGCCATCAGAATTACAAACAACGTAATTTGACTTGATAAAATCAGTGCAGTTGTGGTGGGATTGAGAGCCTATAGTGCAAGTATAATGTCGGGCATTAATAGTGGTGTGTTCAGTGGACAAAAATTCTTTTATAATAAATTTTGAAAATTATAAAAGATGAAATCAAGTGCCCAATCTTAGTGACTACAGATTACGCATGCTCACATTTTATAGTAGTTAAATTGATACTATTTTCTAAATGAGATTTATAAATGTCTTCAGGAACTTTGGGATCTAAAATGTCTAATTCTCTAGCAAGCGCCAAAAAATGGGAGGATAAAAAGGAATTTGATAAAATTCCTCGAATGGTTTCTTCGCTATCGTTTGAATCGTCAAAACTCTGAATTAAGCTCTCAAATAAATGATTATTTTTCGCTAACAAAAAAGCCATCTGCATTTTAATTGCTCTAAAAATAAATAAAAGGATTAGAAAAAAATATATAAAAGAAGCTTACTCATTAGAGCAATCATTAAAAATCTTTGTGATCAAAGCATCATCTCCTAAAACAATAGCAATTCTAAGTGCCTCAGTTTCTTGTCCGAACTTTTGATAGAGATTTAAAGAAGTTCGTAATAAATCATAATTTTCAGGTTCCGGAACATAATGAACACAACTAAAATGATTATTAATCACATTAAATTGAATTTAGTTCATTCAAATTATTAATATAAAAGTTTGATAATAATTTGTTTCAATATTCTTTAATACACTAAATCTAACATAAATTCTTCCCAATAAAAAAACTTACTAAAAATACAACTACCAAAATTAGATTATTATCATTCTACTTTTCTTTTATGATAAAATTTCTATTTCTATCTAAGGATAATTTAGAACCAATCAAAATACGCGTACTTTTAACATGATTAAAAATTTAAGGGGCACATTTTTTGTCTAATAAAGAGCAAAAAAAATTGAGGGAAAAATGTTATCAACAGAACGTAATTCAAAAGTAAGGTACAATACAAAAACAAACTTTGAAATAATACAAAACGTTACTTGTTTTCAAATTAAAAGAAATTTACTAATTACGTTTTTTCATAATACAGGTTTTTTCGATATATTACGTGGTTGTTGCATTAAACTACGTCCTACATAAATAAGTGGATTTGAATATTGTTTTACATAATTTCCAAAGTGGTTGTTGAAATTTTGTGAATACATATGAAAATAATAAATCGTGTATTTTATTTTATTCATTTAATTTTACAAAAATATTCTTTTTGATCCCTCTTCGTAGCAAGTAGCATAAAACTTTTTGTAATTGTAGCAATAATTGTTCTTGGCAATTCCAAAACTTTGTACCATTCAGTGATGGGCTAAAAGCACGTTTTCTTAATTGAAATGTTACTGGTTTTCTTTTAATTGATTTATTTTGCTCTAGATTAATAGTTTCAGTCATTTGACAAAAAAGCGATAGAATTTGAAGATAAAGATTAGAGACCAAAAATTAAGCAGACGATTAGAAGATAAGATCAAATAAGGTTAAAAAGTATTTTATTAGTAGAAATATTGTTCACTCAATGAATTTATGTAATAAAAACATTAAAATTAATGTAAAAAATGAATAAAATACATTACAAATGCAATAAAATGGAATACAGAATTTATATTTATTGACGCGACTTTGAAAATTATGTAAAAGAATATTAAAATCAAGTATGAGTTAAATAAGTAATGTATTTTGAAAGGAATACACCCTGAGAAATTGTGACTCCCATTAAAGCCACAAGAACATTAACCATATTTATTGCAGGAAACTTACTCCCATCTTTTGGTTCGCAGGAGCCAGCAAGAACAAATTAGCCTTTCTCAATTTTTAATGCATTACTAGATGATAACAAAATCGCTAAAAAGACTAATTTCAACTTCTCTAATACTCTAATATACCACACAGAAATTACGCTACTCAACAAGATTAGAATATAAATTTTCATTATCAAAAAACATTTCTTTTTAAATGTCCCCGTTTATTTATATCAAAACCAAACATAGAGCAAAATTTCTTATAAAAATAGTGAGACATGGCGTTGTATTCTTTTTAAATGAGTGGCATTGACTAAAAAGTATGAGGGGCTGTGTATACTGAGGCTAAATTCTTCAGTGGTAAACTGAGCTGCTCGATGTATCTGAATATTGCAAGTAAATATATCATTTTTCTAAAAACAAATGCTGTCCTTCTTAAAATCCTTTCTCTCTTAAGTGCATTATGGGGATAAGCATTATAAAATAAAAACTTATGTAGCGCTAGACAAGAACTCTATCAATATTAAATAAATCTTGAAATATTAGCGCCACAAATAACGCGATTTTTTCTGTTTCTAAGAAAAGCCTTAAACTCTCACAAATGAAAATATCAACTGTGCTTCTTATGTTGATATCGAGGTTAAATCACATGGCATAATTACAATTACTTTAAGTAAATAGGGACATCTAAAAAAGTATTTATTATTTCTTTATGAATATTGAATCATTCGGCGTTCCCCAATCATTGATTCTATGATATGCGAAATTCGAAATTAGCTTAGACTTCTTTGAGCCGTAGATCATCATCTAAACTTAAAGGCCAGATATAGTGCTATTTAGGTTTTTATGAGAAGTTGTATTCTTAATAGATGAAGACTACTGGCATAGTTAGACAACAGGCAAAACTTAATTGGCACATTGAAAGATGCAAGGAGTAGCAAAAAATACTAACCTCACTAGATACAAACAAACTCGCTGATATGTTTGTTCATCGCAAAAGCCATTTAATAAATCTAAGCGATTGATATCAATCAATAAATCAACAGCTTCATTTTCTGCATTATTATTCATGTTGTATGGAAGGATCTCTTTCAATAGACGTAGTAGCTTTTCTTTCTTTTCAGGAATCAGGGATGAATTTACCCATTCAAGTCGAAATTGGGTGGCTATATGTCTTTAAAATTGTTACGTGTATTAATAATTCACGAAAAGAGATATGGACGATTACTTAACGTATTCATGGCCCCAATTAGCAATCGCATCATTTGTGCCTGATAAACAATAATTTATACAATCAGGGGTATCCGTTGCGAGGGTGAGAGAGCAAATGGATATGATATCAGAACAGAGCTTCTAAAAGAAGAGTCATTATTTATATTACACAGAAATGAATAATATATACGTTAAAAATATATGATCACAGTCAAACTTGTTTAAAAACATATGTCTATAACGAAAATCACGGATAATGGGCGTTTTACTCCCATTTTGAAAAAGACTCGTTTTTCACTTTTTTAAAGATTTTTTTTTATTTTTGGAGATCTTAAAGTGAATTTAGAGAAATCTTAATAATAGAATATATATAAAATGTCTTTATTTATCAGTCAGGACATAATAAAGAATTCATAAAGATTTTATTTTTAAAGATGGCGTTAATATTTAAAATTTACCTATTTTTATTTATACATGCATGATCCACATATTTACAAAATATAATATGTTTTCCAACCAAAGTTATATTATAGCACCTTTTATCTTACATAAATACAGTGAAACTAATTGATTTGTACTAATATTTCTCTGCCAAATATAGCGGTAAATTTAGCGCCTCTTGCTCCAGATGTAGAATATGATGGGTATAGTGTAAACTTATTGATATACATTGTATAAAAGCAAATAAACCTCCAAATGATATTTACTATCATTTCTTTATATATAATTTGCATTGGCTTGAATTTGAGAATCAATGATATGTGCGCATTAGTTGCAGTTCTTTAGTAACACTACTATATCAATTGATTTCACACTTTTAATGAAAGCATTCTTGTTTTTGTTGTACAATACGTTTTTGTTTTGAAATGAGTTCCGATGGCAATTCAAGTGAACTTGGTAGTGGAAGTTTTGGATCTGATGTGTATAATCCTAGTGATTTCGAAATAATGGATTTAAGCAGGGGCGCACATGCTCAAAATTATTGGAAGGGGCGAATTTTTTTGCAATTTTCAAAATTACTGGTTTGAAAATACCACGGGGGACCAAATATTCAAACAATCAATTAAAATAGAATGTATACAGCGCATACGTAAATTTATAAGACTACTTTATATTTTTTTTTACAAAATTGACGAAATTTAAAAACTATACTTCCAGCTAAAATATTTTAATTACATAACGCATATACACTAGTTTAAAAAAATTCAAAATTATTGGGGGGGGGGGGGGGTTGTGAATAGGCTTTTCGCCCCCCCCCCCGGATGTGCGCCCCTGATGTAAATTAACATTGACATACGTTGTTTGTTTAGAATAGTGGAGACTTAAAAATATGCTTGGAATAGAGATGCACCGATAAGAACTTTGGTCGAATGGCGATCAGTCGGTGATTATTATTAATTGGCAAATTATTTATTTTTGCAAGTTGGAACCTCGTGGGTTAGGGTTGAGCATAAATATCTTTAAAATTTTTGCTTAGAAATTTTTTTTAATTTTACAATTATTTTAATTATTTTTTAGAAATTTGTTTTTAGAATTTTTTAATAGGCTAATTCCCAACTTTTTTAAATATTACTTTTTTGCTTGGTTCTTTTTCTTGGCTCATATTTTTTTAATTTATTTTATTTATTTTGAGGCCATCTAAAATTATTTTATATTTGTACATTTTGCTTAATTTTTTTTTTGGATTTTATTTTTCTCCGAATTACCTTTTAAATTTTATTTTTTTTGAAAAATAATAAACATTTTTTTTTGATATACCACGGGTCCGGCTATATATATATATATCTTAAAGTATAAGCAAAATGTATTAAAAAACATATACATGTATAAGATTAGCAGAGCAATTCGGTCTTTGAAAAAACGAAAAAAAATTTAGCGTAATTCAACAATTTTGTTTGATAGAATTTTTGTAAACAGACTAGAATTTTTACAAACCAAAAATTCTAAGTGCTTAAAACACTTTTTCATTTATTTGGAACGCGAGGAATACAAAAAATTATTGCAACGAAGGAAGAGAAAAAATGTCTTTGTTACATGGTGATTATTTGTATTGCTTTTCACTCAACAGTCATTTAGGAATAAAAACTGCTAAATAATTAAAGGGTAAAGAAATGTGAAAGTACACGTGAAAAAACAGAAAAGAATAAAAAGAGAAAGAAGTTAAAACGCAAATGAATAAATAAAACATAAAGAAAGCGATGTCTAATTGAAGTTGAGTCAGCAACTAATACAATCTCAATTAAATAACACTTTTTTTTGTTAAATATTCTCAATTAATCTAATGGAACTAATTTAATTGAGAATTTTATCGTTGGATGCGACAGCTTTTGTTTGATTGCAGGATCGTGTAATTGATTGCAAGGCTTTTGTAATAGATCATAAACAGTGTAATAATAATAATAATAGAAAATAGAACATCATAAGCAAATTTATGTGATTTTGGTGGCATGACAAGGGTTATTTAAGTAGGGATATGTTGACTAAATAGCCAACAAAGTATCAGGATCTAATATATATATATTAGGCGACATTTCAAAATTTTATCAAAATAATTTTGAAGGTTCAAAAACTTTTACATCTATAGTAAGTCGGCCAAACATTTTGAAGTTATCAGCGGGCCATTGGGTTTAGACACAAAATATGCATTTGCAAAGTAGATTCCAATTTGATAAAAAAAAGGTTATATTTTTACCTTTTAATAAAAGGCCATGTTTACATCAAAAAAATAGTTAAGTAAAGATAATTTGCAGAAAGGTAAGATATTTGAGTGAATTAAATACAAAAAGTTGGCTTATTAAATGAATAAAGATTTTATATATAGGAAAAAATCATTCAAGTCGACTTTATTTGAGGTTTATATATTTTATTTTTTTAAAGGTTTGATTCATTTACATAAAAAAAAATGATGACATCAGATACGCATTCAATTATTTATTTATAATCTCCTCCTCCCAAGTGAAGAATCAAAAATAGGCCGTCATTCTTTAAGCGCTTTTTTAGCTAGATTTTTAAAAGCGAATAATCTGCATTCATTTTTCAATGAATTTTTATAAAACTAAGCGGATGTTTTTATTCTATTTGGGCTGAAAGGGTTAACACAATTTTTAAGGATATAATAAAATTCAAACTCAATGATCAATGTAAAAGAAAGGCATACTTTCACACTTTCATCTTCAATTTTTGTGTGGATGAGCTTCAAATCAGAATAATGTTCTCTCAGAAATTTTAAAGGCTTAGGAACAGATGTCATACTACTCGTCGCATGTCTTATTGAAGTGCGTAAAAGCTCCAAAGCGCTTTTGTATAGATTAGTATCACTTTCCTTAAGAATTATATTTTAACAAGAATCAAATTATTATATTCAACTTACATTCAAGCGCTGTACACAAAGATCAACTTGTTCTTTAAGAGCTTTATCTTCTTCACTCTTTAAAAAATAAAAATAAATTATAAAATTTCAATAAAAAATATATTTTATACTAGATCAACTATCCTGAGTTCATTTTTGGGCCCAGTTTTGGTAATTAGGGTATGAAAATGTCAATGAAATTAGTAGGTAAGGCTGAAAAATTTTCTTCAAAAACATTTATTTACATTTTAAGTAAAATATTTTTTATAGTAAATTGACCATGGTGATACCATTTCTTGGATCAATTGAGAAAGGGTGATTATGAAAGATTTCATATAGACTAGAGTTGGGGTTGATTCTGATTATAATCTATTATATCTTATGATTCTGATTATTTTATCGATAGCTTGGCAAAGTTTGGGAGGCATTTTCTATGTTCAAGAAGCGTGAGCCTGCTATATATCTTTTTGTAAAAAACCTTGAGCGCTTATAATTTTTTTAAGGAATGTAAATTCACCAAACTTTGCATAAGCGTAAAGATATAAAAATGAAATCTTATTTCAAACTTTCAAAAAATTAAAACTTTTGAAAAAGATATTAAACAAAAAATCTGGGTGAAGAAATAACATTCCACTGCTATCACGCTTGTTATTGATTTTAGCGGTTAACTACGAGAAGAAAGATAAACACACGTTTCATTACGCGTTTGTGAGCGCAGTGAATTCTTATCTCGCATACGCTTCACCACATCTTTAGCACGCGTGTGTGGTTTATTTTATCGGGCTAGTGTACGCTTAGTTTATTTGTAGTGTTCCTAGCTTAAATCTTAGTCAAATATTAAAACGCTTATAACTTTCGCATTTCTCAACCAAATCTATCATGCGATATATCAAATCAAAGAATTTTTATGGACTTGCAGAATACATTGCTTATATTATAAGTAGTAAAGAAACTCTACTTGCTGTTTTTGACGAAGAGTATTCGTTATATTTATACCGACAATCTGCGAAGAAGAAATCACACACCAATGGTATCTCACATCATATTTAAAATTGAAAAGTTGCATTTTTATGTAAGCTACATTGTGAATAACTAATAATTCAAACAAAGTTATCGGCAAAAATTTTTTGAATACTCTAAACAAGACTATAAGCACCTTTATGTTTTTGAAGAGATGATAATAAGTAAGCAGGCCTACAATAATTATTTAGCATTTGTGCGTTTAAAGGAGATGATATTAATTTTAAGGAGGCATACACTAAAGTTAGTTAGCATTTGTTTTGAAGAGCTGATATCAAATTTTCTCAGAAATTGTAGCGATGGAAGCTTGGCTGGTATAGATCAGAAGTTTCGTGAAAAACTAAAGACTGACCTCCACAATAGTTTCTCTATCGAGGCAACACAATTAGATGACAATCCGACTATAAAGTAGAAACCGCTGATAGAGGAGGATATTCCTACAACCAGAAGTCATGTACACCTACCCTTTAGCGTTTGACAGCTATGACAAAAAAATATGCATATTTGAAGGAATCATGCATCAGTACAGATGATGATCCAGTAACCTAATGGAAACAAAAGTAATCTATCTTCCCACACCTAGATAAACTTCCTTATAAATATCTACAAATATGTTTTTTTATAATCAGAATTAGGATGGGATTTAAGAATTAGAATTAGGATCGGATTTTGAGAATGGGAATCAAAATTTGAATTTTAGAAATAAGAAAATTTGCATCAGAATCAAAATTGTAATTAAAAAATTAAGAGAATAAGAATCATAATCATTATCTAGAATCAGCCCCAACCCTGATGAGGGGACGAATTTTGAAAAAGGATTGATTAACAAATATCCAGAGTGAAGTCTCTTCATATCACCTAATACTACAACACATGATATTGATAAAAAAAATAGCTAAGATCAACAGAGATTCTTAAAACTCTTGCGTAAATTCTGTGCTAAATAAATCTATGAAAATGTTTTCCGAACAAATTACACAAAATGAATTTAGGATGAAAGTAGAGCTACCATGGAAGGATCATTATAGAATAAAGAGTAAAATTAGAAACGATATAAAGTATAGGAGAAATGAAGTACAGACTAGAAGCTGATACCCAATTTATAGACAAAACAGCGGAGGTCGTATTGAGATAATCAAAGCTGTCTCTTTAGTCAGTACACGAAGTGAAGTATAAACTAAGGAAAAATAATCGAACTAACGAGTGCCAAAAGTGCTCGATTTAGTTACAGTAGCACCCAGTAATATTTTTGCCATGTTATTTTATCTTTTATAAAATTTTATGGCTGAATTAATTTTTATCATTAAATGTATAATAAAATATATGCCATCTATAGGGTTTTTATTGGAAAATTTCATGAAAAAAGATATATAAATATAAATTTTGCAAGCTTTAACATAATTTCAGGTCGTCTTGAGTAGAGATTGGGTCCGATCCTTTTGGATAGAATCATTGTTATATCACGAGAGAGAAATATATTATCGATTTGGCTTAAATATAAAAAAAATGTTAATGTAAAGTCGAATTAACAACATATATAAGAATTTTGATCACATTAAAATGCATTACTTATGTAAAAAATGATAAAAAAAAATACTAGCATTGTGAAATAGAGAAAGGTTTTGCTAAATGGGATGAAAATTGTTCAAAAATGATTAAAAAAAAAAATTCTAATCACTAACAATACATAATCAGTATCGCTATTTAAATCTAGAGTATAAAGTAGATTTCTATAGAATGATAAAAATAGAATGATTAAATCTAGATTGGCACATCCGGGGGCCAATAATTTTCTATAAGTAAGAGTTGCTGCTAGTTTATAAAACATGTATTATGATCGCATTATAGAATGTATGATCATTCAAATACAGAATAAAAAAGGGAATGCAGACTTTCGAGTCAAACATTATGCCAAGCTGCTCTAAAATTTGTATCAAAAATATTTTACAAACGATGTGAGAGCTATATAATAATAATAATATTCCATTGTTTCAATATGCACACAATAAGTAAGCAATGTTTATCACAGTGTCTCCTCCTTGTAGTATTTTTGAGCAAACACAAATGATCCACTAGATTTTCTCATCTTCTTCTGTCACAGTGATTCTATTTCTCTTTCTGTCTCCTTCTCCATTTTTCTCTTCCGCTTTCTCTGCTAAAACTCAATCACTCAATCTCTCTTCTCTCATTCAATCTCTCTTTTCTCATGAAAGCTCTCTTCTTTCACTCAAGCTCTTTTCTCTTGTTTAAGATCTCCTATCTCATTCAGCTCTCTTCTCTCTAATTTGTATTTTGAGTTAAATTAAAAATAATTCTATTTTATCTCGTTAGAAACTAGTTTTTAGCGGAATATAAGTTCAATATTTTCAGAACCTTTTTTCATGATACCAAAGTTCAGCTATTCAAATTAATCATAGATTTTTGGTAAAAATTTAGTTCCATCAATACACCAAACATTTTGCAAAAATGAAAATTAGTTTGTTTTTAAATGAGAAAAATAATTTTCAATCGTTACAATTTTATATCAATAAATATTGTCAGACTCGCGTTAAAAATTTTTTTCAACAAAGGTCACTTTTAATCATTATCAGTACATTTTGTAACATTTGAAAACTTTAATTTTTTTTCAATAGCTATTTGGGAATGAATATTTTGACTATTTATTCAGTTTAAAGGCAAAAATACTCTATTTGTTTAATATTTGATCAGAGATATTTTTTATAAAGTTCGATTGTTAAATTTTGTAAGTAACACTGTACATAATTAATTATTAAATCAATTTTTTTAAGAAAATTTGTTGATTATTATAATAAAAATATATCGAAACAAAATGTTTCAGTTGTTAAAAATGTACTTGATCTATTTATGAAAGCTGTCAGAAAGATGAATAAACTCTATTTTAAAGGATTGCTTGAATATTTGGTCTCCCTTGGTATTTCCAGAACAGTAATTTTTAAAATTGCACAAAAAACATTTCACCCCCCCCCCCCTGATCTAGAGTGGCAAAATATGTTCCGAATCAAATTGAACATAAGGGATTTAAGTTTATTTTTAAAATAATGAGAAAAAATGTTTGTTGTTAAGTCACTTGTGAAAGCCAATTTATTAACAAGTGAAAAATTTTGAGTGAAGTCACAAAAAGTTCGCTTATTAAATAAATTAAGACGATATTTAGTTTGATTGGTTTTTATTAAAAATAAATGACACCATCAGATAAGCAATCAATTATTTAGTGAGTTTACGCTAGAATGTTCTAAAAATATTAAATATTTTAAGAAAAAGAGGGGGAAATAAAAATAGGCTTTCACGAACAAGGTTTAAATATTTAAAATCAAGATCATAAATAATTTCATAATATACTTTTAATAAAAAGGATTACCGCAAAAAATATTGTAATACTTAACCAACTATGAATAATTTCTGAATTATTAAATAAATAAAAATTTCTTTAAAATTATATCATACTTATTTCATTTAAGTATCGATTAAAGATTAGTGAGAAAAAAATTAATTGAACGGACTATAAATAAGATCTTCAGAGTTCAAAAATTTACTACAAACGAATCTATTTTTTTCTTAAATGTGAAAAAATTTGTAATACATACTAAAACTATAAAAATAATGCATAGAATAAAGAAAAATTATTCAATTAATTTAATATACTTATGTAAGATATATTAAAAATTCCTACTAATTCCTTTTTTATCTTTGTATCTTTGGGTTGGTCTAGAGGAGAATTTAAAGGAGCCATTATATATTTGAGATAAAACCAAAAAGATTTCAAAATAAAAAAATCAAACTACCTTTTATCAAAATATTAATACCTATCTCATTTATTAATAAAAAAAATATATAATAAAAATTGGCATCTTGACAATATAAATATAGGTATTGAATACTAAGTTTCAATGTGGTTTGTAAATTTAAGCCAAATAGAAATTTTTTTCTTGATATAAAAATAATTTCATTAACCTCATAAGAAAGGATGGGACCAAATTTTAACTCAAAGCAACTTGTGATAATGTTCTCTAAAAGATCATGAAATTTTTCAATAATAACCGTTGAATTGATTTATATATTATTATCAGAGGTCAGGCAAGACATCCGGGGAGACAACTCGCCAAACTTGCCAGCCTTATTATATATTTAAATGTGTAAATCGTAAAATGCTTAAAAAATATACTTAAAATAAAATTTTTAAAAAAATATTTTACATACATATTGAAAGCCACATTTCAAAAATTCTACCTAAAAGTTCAAAAAATTTAACTTTGAAATTGCAGTTTTATTTCATAAAAACTATATGATTGGTTGAAATATGTAATATATAATAATAATAATAATAATAATACTACCAATACTACTTTTTGAAAATTTTTACTTGTTTGATTTGAAGAAAGAATTAAACGGTTTTTCAATATTTCTTTTTCATGATATACATATCATTAGAAAGCTAATCGTTTGCTACATACTCTAGAATAATTTATTTTTGCAAATGTTTTAAAAAATTTTAATAAATGGACATTACTTCAAAAAATTTTGTCTAAATTTTTGAAAAAATTACGGACTACCTTTTTGTTGAAGCATAATGTGTCTTTTTTTTAAAAAAAAATTAAATGAAAATGGTATCATTGGAAAGGTATATTCTTTGTGGTTAACATAGGCTAGGTTATACAAATAAATATATTTTCATTTTTCCAAAATCTGCTTTTATGTGAGGTCAGTCAAGTTTTATCTAGTTTCAAAAAATACCAATAATAATTAACGTTCTTAATTTATATAATATTTTTTCAATATTTTATATTCACAAAGGTAAAATATGATTTTTTACATTTTAAAATTTCATAGTTGAAGAAAACTGTCGAAAATTAATATATATTTTTTACTTTTTATGGGTCAGTAGTATAGGTCAGTATAATGTTTTTCTAATAAATTTTAAATTATTTTTGAAGTGAAAAATGTTGATCGAATGTACAAGATTTGAAGCTATACTCTTTGTGGGAAAAATAGGCTAGGTTTTACAAATAAATATATTTTTATTTTTCCAAAATCCGCTTTTATGTGAGGTCAGTCAACTTTTATCTAGTTTCAAAAAATACCAATAATTAACGTGATGAGTTTATATATTATTTCTTCAAAATTTTATATTCACAAAGGTAGAATATGGTTTTTAACATTTTAAAATGTCATAGTTAAATAAAACTGTCGAAAATTAATATATATTTTTTACTTTTTATGGGTCAGTAGTATAGGTCATTATAATATTTTTCTAATAAATTTTAAATTATTTTTCAAGTGAAAAATGTCGATTAAATGTAAGAGTTTTGTTTGATAATCGTTGTCTACTTTTATTTAGTTTAGATACAACCTTTCTAATTTTTAACGAAGGGCATTCGTTAAAAATTATACCGACAGTGTGCGAAGAATAAATCACATTATTGATTGATTTTAGAGCATAATTATGCGAAGAAAGATTAATACATGTTGCATTACGCGTTTGTGAGCGCAGTGAAATCTTATCTCACATACGCTTCACCACATCTTTAGCACGCGTGTGTGGTTTTGTCGATTGAATGTACGAATTTTGTTGGATAATCGTAGTCTTCTTTTATTTAGTTTAGATACAACCTTTCTAATTTTTAACGAAGGGCATTCGTTATATTTATACCGACAGTGTGCGAAGAATAAATCACATTATTGATTGATTTTAGAGCATAACTATGCGAAGAAAGATGAACACATGTTGCATTACGCGTTTGTGAGCGCAGTGAATTCTTATCTCGCATACGCTACACCACATCTTTAGCACGCGTGTGTGGTTTATTTTATCGGACTAGTGTACGCTTAGTTTATTTGTAGTGTTCCTAGCTTAAATCTTAGTCAAATATTAAAACGCTTATAACTTTCACATTTCTCAACAAAATGCATCATGCGATATACCAAATTAAAGCATTTTTTATGGGCTTTAAGAATACATTACTTATATCATAAGTACTTAAGAAATACCATTTTACTGTTTTTATTTTCCATGGGCTTCATACCATTAATTAGCAGATAAGGGATGCATTTTAAACTAAAGCTCCTTTCATTAGGACAAATTTTTACCTATATTATGTGACAATTTCCAGCACAATTATAAAGCGACTCTACTCTCAGAATCTAAATTTATTTGTAGATTTTTATAAAATAGTATTAGTTTTTACTTTTTTTAACCTTCGTTTTTTTTTATTGGTCAGTATAATGTTTATCTAATAAATTTAAAATTATTTTTGAAGTGAAAAATGTAGATTGAATGTACAAGTTTTGTTGGATAATCGTAGACCACTATTTATTTTTAGATTTTTATAAAATGATTTTAGTTTTCCGTTTTTTTATAAATTAACATTAGTTTTTTACTTCTTTTGAATTAATCATCCAAAATTTAAGTGCGGGTTTGATTTACACTTTGATTCGAAAAAAATATGTTTTGCATAAATATTATTTTTATTATTGTTTACTTCATATAAATTTCTAAAGAGAAGATAAATAGATCAAAATATGTGTTTTAATCAATTTTTCTCAATAAGTAATCTCATGAATTTATTTTTTTTTTCACGTGTTTTAATAAGTTTTTCTCAATAAGTAATCTCATTAATTTATTTTTTTTCACTATAATTCTAAATTTATTTCTATATTTTTATAAAATAATTATAATCTTCGAATCTAACAAGTGTGCGCATGCATCCACATTGAAGAAATAATGAGTTTTGTTGGATAATCATAGTCTACTTTTATTTAGTTTAGATACAACCTTTCTAATTTTTAACGAAGGGCATTCGTTATTTTTATACCGACAGTGTGCGAAGAATAAATCACATTATTGATTCTAAAACGATTGTTATTGATTTTAGCGGTTAACTATGCGAAGAAAGATTAAGACATGTTGCATTACGCGTTTGTGAGCGCAGGAAATTCTTATCTCGCATACGCTTCACCACATCTTTAGCACGCGTGTGTGGTTTATTTTATCGGTCTAGTGTACGCTTACCTTATTTGTAGTGTTCCTAGCTTAAATTTTAGTCAAATATTAAAACGCTTATAACTTTCACATTTCTCAACAAAATGCATCCTGCGATATACCAAATTAAAGCATTTTTTATGGGCTTTCAGAATACATTACTTATATCATAAGTCCTTAAGAAATACCATTTTACTGTTTATATTTTCCATGTGCTTCATACCATTAATTAGCAGATAAGGGATGCATTTTAACCTTCGCATACCACTGTTGGGCTTTTTACTCCACTGTTTTTTTCAACTCAAAATTTAGGCCACAAAAAAATATGTAAGGTGGATGAAAATTAACACCCAAATATGAAGAAATTAATTAAGTTTTCATTTTTTACTTCGACTTAAATTTTTAACAAAAATTTCAGGGGTTGATGACCCAAAAGTCAACATGACTTCAAAAAAAAAATTTCAATATTTTTTGAATTTTGGTAAGACTTCCATAAAACATTTTTTATATAAAGATTAGTAAACTTCTGTTATTTTTGTGTGATATAATCTGATGAAAAAATGATTTTTAAAAAACAAGCAAAAAAATTTATTAACGCCATCTATATATTTTAAATTAGAATGCAAAAACAAAAATGTATAAACTTATCTGCTATCAGAGTGACAAGTAGGACATATCAGATAAGAATGCCTTTTGCAAATAAATTTTTTACAAAACGAGCACTTTCTGGTACCCCTGCTTCTGGGTTTGCATTCCGGAATAGTGCAGTATCCTCTGCTATTCGATCTACTTTCATTTATTTCTCTTTGAGGGAGAAATCCATAATACGATAAAATATTTTTGATAGGTCGTGATATTTGTGAAACTTTAGAGCGTACAAGCATTGACTGTTCATAAAGTTTGAGAGATAAAAACTTCAAAAAAAATTTCCTGCCTCCTTTTCTAGTTGAGCAATGTGTATCGGTGTTGAAACTATAAATTACCCAAGAGTTGAACGCTGTGATATCTAAGTAATTTGTAAAAACAGCCATAGTCCATCTTCTACTAGGCTTATAGGATGTAAAATCCCTTGCCATTCTGTTGAAACAATCAACACCGCTTTTATACTTATTGTAAAGAACCAAGGTTTCGGGCTTGCTTTTATACGATGTTATAGCCACACCCCGAGTATGTTGGGAAGATAAGATATAAACCGCTTTAAAATTTTGCTTAGCATGTTTCATCGGAATGTAAGTTGAAATAGAAGCATACTCTGAGTAAACGAACTTACTCTCAGTTTCTTGTAAGTTTAAATTACGAATGTATTTAGGTTTCAGAATATTGGGTAGAAAACGACGATTTGAGTTTATAGTGCCGCAAATAGTTAAATCTTTGCTTAGGGCCCACTTCGCTAGTTCATGAGATGTGAAAAAGCGATCAAGAAAAACTCCACATCCCCGTGGTAAATTTGATCCAATTATTAATCTTTTACAAATTTCTAAACTAGAAAAATAACATTTATCAAGCAAACCAGAAATGTAAATTTCAGGCTTCATTACATAAAAAGTGTTAGCATCATTCATATGATATACTTTGATACCATAGTGGCCGGGTTTACTCTTATCGTATATTTTTATGGGACATCCTCCTCTGAACTTGACTAGTTGCTCATCAATAGTAACTGCATCTAGAGGCGACCAATACCTATGACAATTATCAAAAAAATGACTATGAATCACTCTGATTGCTGATAGTTTATCATTTTGATTTCTATCAATTGAACAATCAAAACGAATAAAAATATTTATATATGTGAACATCCTTCTTCCCATCGCTGCACGCAAAAAAGGGTCGCCATTTTTGGAGAAAAGATACCGCGTCGCTATTCTTTGGTCTTTAGCTTGTCCAATGTAAATAAGACATCCAAAGTAAGCTAGTAGGTCACTTATATTAAACCTTTCATGGCAAGCTTTTAACTCTTCCCATTTTGAAATGCTTTTACTAAATAAATTATTTTTACTATACATCTGATGTCGGACAAAATATAAACCCCAAAATTCTGTCTTTAGAAGTTCATAAATTAGAAAGTTTTATAGGAATCATAAAAAATAATGAAACTTGTATAGTTCAGGAATGTCTTCTAAAGACTGAATTTTTTAGCATATATTTTTATAAAGTTGAAAAAACTTACTTGTAATTTTCTTCTGCTTTTTTCTTCGTCATTTCAAAAATATGGGTTATTATAGTAATATCAAAGAACAAATTGAAAATTTTGACAATATCTTTTAGATTTTTTGCTTCATTTGTTGGACCATATGGACGTAGAGATAAATTACGGCAATTTCGAGCTTGAACACGACCAGTGATGGAGTCTTGAGATTCCCAAAAATATCTTGTACCGTCCGGGGCTATCAAGTTTTCATCCACATTTTCCAGAGTTTCTTCTTCTCTTTCCTCAAGTTCTTCAAATGACTCTTCTCTTGAAAGGGGAACTTCTTCATATATATCCGACGCTGAATCGTCCGATATATAAAAGTACTCATCAGATTCGGTAGACGTTGAATATTCGCTTGAAGTGTCCATGATTGTGGCAAATAACAAAATAATGAATGTGAAAAAACTTATTCAACACAAAGCTTTGTATCGTAAATCAACAGTGAATGCTGTGCAAAAGGAATTATCTTCCACAAAGAGAACACATAAACAAAATGCCAAACAGATATTGATTTTTATTACGCAAGGTTTGCTAATGAATATAAATCAACAGTGAATGCTGTGCAAAAGGAATTATCTCCCACAAAGACAACACATAAACAAATGCCAAACAGATATTGATTTTTATTACGCAAGGTTTGCTACATACTGTCATATAAACAAATCGTCCAAGGAGCAACCAATATTATTTATTATGATAATCAGGTCCCTTTTATTCTCAATAGATATAGATTTCTTTTCTCCTGCTATCAACAAAAAGCAGCCTATAAAAGCGACTTGTCCTACTTATAAATTTATTTACCAAGACAACGCCTGTAAATACCACTGGAAAATGAGGCATTTTTACAAAAAGTTGTAGATAAAGATTTTATAAAAGCTATATTCATTTTTTTTATTTACAAATATATTCTCGTAAATATTTCTGTTTTTTGAAAAGAAAAAAAGATGGCGTTAAATTGAATATAATAAAACTTTTATTTTTTATTGATTTGCTTTCTAGGTTTTCCTCAGAAACATTGGTTAGATGAATTATTATTATTAAGATAAAAAAACCTCAAAAATAAAAAAACAGATGTTTTAAACTTATTAAATGTTTCTTATTTAGATCTAACTTTATTTTAACTTAAAATTAACAGGACATGGGCTTTTTACTCCAGTATTGTGGCATTGGTGTATTATTTATATACTGTGACATGCGAAGGTTAAACTAAAACAATAATATATTTGAAGAAATATTTTTTCAGTATAAAGAGTTTAGAAAAGTATATTATATTTGTCGAATAATCAAAGAATCGAAAAATGTTCAAATCAAAAAATATTTATTCTTTTTAAATATATCGTTGGCTCCCCTTACTTTAAAAATTGAAAGATAAACCTAGTCTTTAATAATTCATTTTTATCAAATTATGCACATACGAAACTAAAAGTAGGGGGGGGGGGCAACGATATATTTAAAAAGAATAAATATTTTTTGATTTGAACATTTTTCGATTCTTTGATTATTCTACAAATATAATATTTAAAATCCTGCAAATTGCAAAGTATAGGTAATAACTTTTGTAACATCGTATGAGGTAGCAAAATATGAACAGAAAGTTTGATATTTTTTGATTTTTTAAAGAATATTTTTCGATTCTTTGATTACAGAATTTTATTTTGATTATTTGACAAATATAATATTTAAAATCGTGCAAATTGCAAAGTATAGGTAATAACTTTTGTAACATCGTATGAGGTAACAAAATATGAACAGAAAGTTTGATATTTTTTGATTTTTTAAAGAATATTTTTCGATTCTTTGATTACAGAATTTTATTTTGATTATTTGATAAAATATATTATATAGGTTGGAGATGAATTATCGCGGTATACAGGTTGGAGATGAACCAACGTAGTATACAGGTATAATGTATATAGGTAATAACTTATGTAGCATCGTCTCCCCGAATGAGGTATATCAAATCTTACATCTAGCAGAATATGAACAGAAAGTTGAACTTTGTCTCCCTAGTTATTTGTACATGGAATAGAAACCATCGTAGTATACAGGTTGAAGATGAATCATCCTAGTATACAGGTTGGAGATGAATCATCGTAGTATACAGGTTGGAGATGAATCATTGTAGTATATAGTTTGGAGATGAATCATCGTAGAATACAGGTTGGAGAAGAATCATCGTAATATACGGGTTGGAGATAACACGCAAGTTGTCTACCCGCGTTCAACCGTACAGGTTATGAGAATATATCATTACATATTAGTGAAAAGTTTTCTAAACTCTTTATACTGAAAAAATATTTCTTCAAATATATTACTGTTTTAGTTTAAAATGCATCCCTTATCTGCTAATTAATGGTATGAAGCACATGGAAAATATAAACAGTAAAATGGTATTTCTTAAGTACTTATGATATAAGTAATGTATTCTGATTATATATTTAATGATAAATAATTAATTAAGCAATAAAATTTTTATAAAAATCGTTGCAAAATGACATGGTAAAAATATTACTGGCTGCTATTCTAACTAAACCGAGCACTTTTTAAGCTTGTTTTCTGTAGTTAATTTCTCCTATACTTTATAGGGCGTCTAATTTTGCTCTTTATTCTAAACTGATCCTTGTTTGGTAGCTCTACTTTCATTAGAGATTTATTTACTCATTTAATTTGAAATCGATGTACGAAAAAGAATTTTTAAGTCATAATTTAAGCGATTTCACAACTTTTTTATTCAAGAGAATCTTTTTGCTGGTCTTGTCTTTTTTAACAATATAGTGTTAGAGTATCAGGTGAAGAAAAAGAAGAAGAAAAAAAAATTTATTAAGCATCAAACTCTTAA
>JAUIRK010000529.1:0-13476 GCA_030549495.1 Nectonema munidae
AAACCTGTCTACAGCGACACCTTTAATATACAACTCTCTGATAACAGAGACCTAAATTTTTTCAAAAGTTTGTTTATTAGACTATGAATAGATTTTTTACCTTTATTATACGACCCTGTGTTATGCGACATGCGACCTTATTTAACGTTTTTTTGGTATTATTTACCTCTTATTTACGACTTTTTCAAAAAACCATTTTATTTTACCAAAGTTCTAAAATGGCTACAAGTTGTTTTTCAAATTTTATCTATTAAAAATATTTTTAACTTTAAATAAAAACTTAAAAACTATTATTTAATTTTTTTATATTTATTAATTATTTTATCTTTATTTTTCAAATTACCTCAACTGTATAATTATTTTTTTATATTTTGTTTTAAAATTTTTTTTATGTAAGGTTTTCTAGGTAAAGGTAAAAGTACCGTGGGCTGTTAATTTGACTAGTCACAGCTTTTTTTTATTACAAAATTTATAGGGCTCTAAAAATTTATATTAATGAGTAAATGAGGAATTTTATTTTAATAAATACCTTCTATTTAAAATTACTCTTAGGTTTTTATTTCACATTAAAATAAACATCTTGTTTATTTTTTAGAGGCAAAAAAAGTAAAATGCTGTTACCTTAACATTAAGCAAAAAATCGAAGTTATCGATAAAAATGAAAGTGGTGTTCCATGTTATAAGCTAGCTGAAGATTATCATGTTGGAAAGACACAGATTCAAAATATTATCAAAAAAACTACTGATTTTATTGATGGTTGATAATGTACCTTCACATACAAACATCACACTTTCTAATATCAAAGTTGTTTTTATACCTCCCAACACGACATCGATCAGCCAACCTTTGGACATGGGTGTTATAAAAAACTTCAAGCATTTCTATAGAAAAGAGTAATCCTCAAAAAGTTAAGAAAATAAATCTTCTAGATGTTTTTATTTGGATTAAAAAAGCCTGGAGTTTAGTTGAGCCTTCTACAATTATAAACTGCTTTAAAAAGTGTGGTTTTGATATAACAGAAGGAGGCACAATCGTTTCAGAAAACTCATTTGCCCTTCCATCAAACTGCTTTGTTCTTCTTGAAAAAATAAGTTGGGATGACTATGCCAATTTTGATGAGAAGTTGGAAACATGTGCTGACAAAGAAGAGTGTATCTTGGATATAGATACATCAAGCGAAAATCAAGCTGATGAATGTTTAGAAGAAGATGAATCAGAAGATGTTGAAATAAAAATTAAAACATCAGAAGTAATTTGTAGTGTTAAAACTTTAGAAAGGTTTGCACTACAAATAAAGTCCAAGACTCTTTTCAACTTAGCAAAAAGTGCACTTGATTGTGTTGAAAATCATCAAATGTCTAATTTGAAACCGACGAATCTTGAAACATTTCTAAAAAAACATTAATTTTTATAAATAAAGTCATATGTTTTTACCTCTTTGTATTATTTTTCTTTAATTAAAATATAGCCTATCTATTTTTGAACCTCTCTCTAACGACCCTCTGTCTACAGCGACTTTTTTTTTAGCAGCAAAGTCAATTCGCTGTAGACAGGTTTTACTGTAGATATTTCTTCAATTTCATCCTTACTTTCTAGAAACGAGTTTGATAGTATCATGATGTATTTGCATTTTGTTGATAATGAAAAGATTGATGCATCTGATAAATTTGCAAAAGATCGTCCTAATTGATTATATAAATGAAAAATGTTTGGATAATTTTCATAAGCAAACGCATATTTGTATAGATGAAGCAATTGTCCCGTATTTTGGAAGGCATTCATGTAAGCAGTATATAAAAAACAAGCCTATAAAGTTTGGCTACAAGTTTTGGGTGTGCTCAACGAGCAGGGGCACACATCCGGGGGGCGACCGCCCCCAATGTGTTTTCAGGGGGGGGGCGAAAATGACCTTCGCCCCCAATAATTTTCTATAAGTAAGAGTTGCTGCTTGTTTATAAAACATTTATGATGATCGCTAGAAGGAATGCAGACTTTCAAATCAATCAAACATCATGCCAAGCTGCTCTGAAATTCCCCCATGCATCTTATGCGATATCAGTTTTTGATAATTTCTCCAATGAAAGGATCAAGAAAGTAAATAATGTTTCGCAAGTTTTTTGTTTTTAAATTGTGCCCCTTCTATCAACTTTTTTTTTGGCTACACCACTGGTTCTGTCTAATTTGCATTTAGAGTTAAATTAAAATAGTTTTCAATCGTTACAATTTTATATCAAAGAAATATTGTTAGACTCGCGCTAAGAATTTTTTTTAACAAAAGTCATAATCTTTATCACTACGTTTGTTACATTTTGTAACATTTGAAAACTTTAATTTTTTTAAATCAAGGAATTTTTTTCAATAGTTATTTGGGAATGAATATTTTGACTATCTATTCAGTTTAAAAGCAAGAATGCTTTATTTGCTTAATATTTGAGCGGAGATATTTTTTATAATGTTCGATTGTTAAATTTTATAAGTAACACTGTACATAATCAAATCACTTTTTTTAAGAAAATTTGTTGATTATTATAATAAAAATATAATATCGTAACAAAATGTTTCAGTTGTTTAAAATGTGCTTGATCTATTTATGACAGCTGTCAGAATTTTATTTGTAGACAAATATTCAAAAAAAAACGCAATGATTTTCTTTTCTCGTATACTTTGATTTATGTCAGTTTGGTCCTCGGACATTTCGCCCCATTATTTCATAAGACTGTTCTTCCCATGGACAAATTCGCCCCATTATTTTCATAAGACAGTTCGTCCCATGGACAATTCGTCCCATTATTTTCATAAGACATTTTGTTTCATGGACAATTTTAAAAAATTTAGAGATAAAATGATTAATTTGAAATAATTTAATAGAGATAAAATAAACAAGAATATAAAATTTTTTAATAATTTTACACATAATAAGCAAAGATGGATGAAACAAATAGCCCATGAGACAATTTGGCCAGGGGGCAAATTGTCTATGGGGCGAAATGTCTTTCGATCATTAGTTTAAATTATTTTTTAATTATAAGGGTTAGCTACTTAAACGTTGGCTTTTGCTGCTTATAAAAACTTGAAAATATCAAATAAACTAATTCTTTATGCCTCCTATTATTTTGAAATTATTCTAAGAACAGACGGTTCCATTTTAAAATAGTAAAAATTGTTTTATTAGTTTATTTTGTTTCCTTTCTCTCTTATGTTAATTATGTAACAAATTTTTCAATTTTGAGTAAAAGGTAAGGTGTAGCGGGTGTATTTTCATTGACAAGGCACTGATGTACCGCTTATGTCAAACTATGAACAAATTCGTATCGATGAGGAATCGAATCCAAAGGCTTCCGTGCTGAGTCCATCATCTCAACTAACCTGCCATGCCACCCATAGAGTATGCTGTAGGGCAGAGGTGTCCAAGAAGTCGACCGCCAAGCTCAAGAAAGTAGACTTCAAGTAGTTTATAAACAATTAAGGAATAAACCAGAAATTAATTGTTGGATCAATTTTTTTTCTTATGAATTTCCGTTTCTATCATATTATCTATGTGAATGTTTCATGAAGTTGCATTTTCCCAATTTTTCGCATAGTTAATAATAATCAATCATATTGATAAAGATTTCTTATTTTAGGCTAAAATTTTTCTATGCGCAACATCACACTTCCCTTCCATAAATAATCCTCATATTTTTCAAGATGATGAGGAAATTAAGGACATTGTATTATCATTATATGTTGGGTTGACAACTATATGTTGTAAACCTATGTATTTATGTTACCAATTAAGAGCTTTGAGAAGCTTATATTATTTCCGGTGGTATGCTATTTATTTAACTTTGATTATCTTTTCATCATGCAGTAGAATTGGTCTGATTGATGATATAAATTTTAAAAATCACCTATAAAATTTTGCTTGTCTTTGTAATTGCATTAAATTTATAAATTAGTCTTTTTTCGGTAAAAAGTTTTTACGATTACAATGCAAAATGTCAAATTTGTTTATTCTTTAATGATTCCGGGTCAAAACGTACGAAAACAAAACGTCTAAAAACTAAAACATTTGAAGAAAAACGTCCAAAGGCAATACATCCTATGTCCAAAATATCTTGAAATCTAAACGACTTAAGAGTTCTAAACAATTCAGTTTAAGTTTTTTGGTTTTAGAACTCTTTAATTATAAGATGTTTAGATTTTAAGACATTTTGGATTTAACACGCTTTCTTTTCGGACGTTTTGGTTTTAGGACGTTTTCGTCTCGGACATTTTGGCTTTCGACTTTGCGACTATGAACCTTTTTAAATATTTTTAGAATTCTTTTAGACATATTGTGACACTAAGACATTTAGTAGAACTCTTTTTTCGGTATATCGAAGTGATTAAAAAAAATTTTACTTTTATGACTACAATTTTCAAAAAAAAATTTTTTTTAAGGTTTGAAATAGGGAAATTAGATTAAATTTAATCTTATGCAATAAAGCAATAATTTATAATTTAAAGGAAAAGTATTAAGTAGAATTTTTTGATGTGTATTTTTTGTCAGATCTATTAAGAAACATTTTTTAATCTACTTATAATTTAATTTTTTTTCGTTAATTCAGTGTCTCATTTTGCCTTACTGAACAATAGTAACCATATGCAAGTTTCTATGAAAGTTGAATATAAAAATTCTAATTTGTGTTTATAGCAACCTTTGAAGTCAATGTTAAAAAAATTTTAATTTAGTCTTTTATGCACATGTGACACATTTACTATAATGAAGTATACTAAATTACTAAATCTATTTTAAATCTTTCAGTTATTCGACACAGTAACTTAAGAAAAATAACATCCTTGCTTGAATTTTTTTCTATTTGAAGGGCATGCTTGTCATAATTTTATTAAATCAAATTAAAAATAGTTAAATGTAAAAAAGTGAAATTAATGAAAAAAATCATTATAAAAAATAGTTGTCAACATAAATAATCAATTGATATTTAATTTAAAACCTAAAAAAATTTTTTGTTGCAATTTTGTTTATAATGTTCAACTTAATACCAATTTTTTACAAAATTAACCTTTTATAAAAGTACCTTTATTACTATCTTTTATTACCTTTTTTAGAAGTAGTTTTAACTATATTTGATTTTATCTTTGTGGCTGATAAATGAATGAGCCAGGATCATCTTTTAAAAAAAGAAAAACTTACCATTATCATAATGAATGGGAAGAGAACTACTTTTTTGTAATGAACAATAACAAGTGTTTATGTTTAATTTGTAAGGGAATAGTTGCATTGCCTAAAAAAGCGAACATGGAAAGACATTTTTTTAAAGTTCACAAAAATTATTCTATTGATTTTCCACAAAATACAGCCTTAAGAAAATCAAAAGTTAAACAACTCAAACAGAATTGCTTGAACAACAAAATAGCTTTTTTAAATACAACACAAGCTCAAAATCTGCTACAATCGCTTCATTCAAAATTACTCAAACATTAATTAAACATAACAAATCTTTTAGCGATGGAGAAATAGTAAAAGAAGCTTTTATCAAAGCGGGAGATGTTTTATTTGAAAACTTCGAAAATAAGTCCGAAATTATGACATGTATAAATAACTTGTCATTGTCACGAAATACTATTATGCGAAGAACAAAGGATATCAGTCAAGATCTTGAGAAAGCTCTACAAATTAATGTTGATCTCATTACAGTTTGACGAGTCGACTGACTATATTGGCACTGTTCAAATCTGTGTTTTCATCAGAATGGTTTTTGTTGACATGTCAGCCATAGAAGAGTTGTTAACAATAATTCCGATGAATGAACGCACTAGAGGTGAAGATATTTTCAACTCATTCAAAGAATTTATATCACTTACAAATTTTCCAATTTCCAAACTGGTTTCAATTACAACAGATGGCGCCCCTGCAATGACTGGTTGCAATAATGGCTTTATTTCTCGTTGTAAGCGCGATGAAAAGTTTCCCAGATTTATTCATTATCATTGCATCATACATAATCAAGTCCTATGCTCAAAAGTTTTAAACTTTGATCATGTCATGGACATAGCGTTCAAAACTGTCAACTACATCAGGTCAAAGAGTTTATCGCGTCGAGAGTTTCGTGCTTTGCTAAAAGAGTGTGGAGAAGAACACAATGAATTGCTTTTACACACATATGTTAGATGGCTAAGCCGTGCTAAGTTTTTGACTCGTTTCAGAGAACTTTTACCAAAAGTTTGCATTTTTATTGAAAATATGTTCAATTGAGTGATTTAGAATGGCGCTGCGATCTAGCTTTTTTTTGCGACGTTACTGAGAAGATAAGCCTACTAAATACCCAATTACAAGGCAAAGATAAATCAATAATTGAAATGGTTAGTCATGTAAATTCATTTAAAGAAAAGTTGAATATACAACTTAAACAAATGGAACGTGGCGACTTAAAACATTTTCCGAATTTAGATGACGAAAGAGGTGATGAAAAAAGATTAAATGTGGATAGATATGTAGCTAGTCTAAGAACTCTCATGAATGAATTTGAAAAAAGATTCGAAAAAGTCTTAAATCAATGCATGGGTCGAAAGATTTTATAAAATATATTTTTAAAGATAAATACCCCAACATTTGGAGGGTATTTGCTAGTTTCCATTCGTTTTTCGGATCCACATATTTGTGTGAATCTGCTTTTTCTTCGATGAATAGTATAAAAACAAAACATAGATCTCAATTAACTAACGAACATTTGCAGGCATGTTTAAGAATCGCCCTGACAAATTTCGATCCAAATTTTCAAAAACTAGCACAAAATATGCAGTGCCAGGTTTCATCTTCAAAAAAAAATTAGTTTTTATAATTTTTAAGTTGTATATTTTGAAGTTAATAAAAAAATTTTTTACTTATATAAAACAACAAAAGTTACATTTGTTTTAAGAATATTAATTATTTTTTATACTTTCAAGGTAGACCGCCAAAAATTTCTACAAAAAAAGTAGCCCTTATATAAAAAAAAAGTTTGGCCACCCCTGCTGTAGGGGATACGTCAAATTAGTTTTCAAAAAACTTAAGTTATGCTCTAAAATTTTTTTAGTTTTTTTGTAGCTCTATAACTTTTTCTGATAGACTTTTTTTCCTTAAAAGTTATTATATAAGGCAAATCATTGCAAAATGTTAACAGTTATTTTACTTTTTGTAGCTTGTATCAATTTAGCTTTTAAAGTATTTTTGAATGATGCTGAGTAAAATGAAATAATACGATCTTAATTTTTTGTTTGCACAATTATAACTTCGTTTTATACCCTTGCCCCTGAATCAATCACATTTTTTCATATAAACATCGCAGGGTGTCTAGTAGACTCTTTGCCTTTAGACTACATTCACTCATATAAAACTATCCAACCTTCAGTTATTTGTTTTCTCTATGAATCAAATATCCTTTCATCAATTCCTGTAATGTGCCTGGTAGACTACTTCATTTTTCAAATGAAAAGCCTATTCCACCCCCTAATAATTTTGGATTTTTTTAAACTAGTGTATATTCGATGGTTGTAGGTAAAAATGCTCCCAATTAAAAAGTAGGAAAAAATGCCCCCTAATTTTTGATTTTCATGATTTTTTTAAATTATATAAATATTTTTATTTGGTACTACGAAGAGCTAAATTTCTAAAATTTCTTAATCTATAGGGTTTTTTTCTTTATAAAGTTCTTGAAAACAATAGCAAAGGTGCAGATTTGTGGGAATGTGTTCTTAAAATCAGTTAAAACACAAATTATATTTAGAAAGTGTTCTGATACACACAAAGTCCAAAAATATTTGCTGTTTTATAAATTTTTTTTTGTATTTAAAAAATTTTCCTATGCTGCGTTTTTTAGTTTACTTTAATTAAATTTTAAATGTTTTAGATAAAAAGTTAACTTTTTGTTTTTTTTACAAATCTTTATTTGACATATCTTTTTTAAAAAATTTTTTTTTTTAATTTTAATTAATAATTTTTTGAAATTTTTTGTGTTGGGGCATTTTTTCCTAATTTTAAATTGGGGCATTTTTTTCGGTTGCATTTTTACTGGTGGTTCCTACTTTTTAATTGGGGCATTTTTTCTGCGCACCATATTCGATATGCAAATTTAATCAAAATATTTTCGCTGGAAGTATAGTATTTAAATTCACCAAATTTGTAAAAAAAAATTAGTTTTATAAATTTAGGTATGCGCTGAATACACTGTATTTTAAACGATTGCTTGCATATTTGGTCTCTTGTGGTATTTCCAGACCACTAATTTTGAAAATTGCAACAAAAAAATTTCGCCCCAAATAATTTTGAGGATGTTTTCATTATCATATTACAGCCGACAATTTTTTCTCCAGCATTCCTTTAGTAGAAAGCTTGCATCAAAAAAATTTTAATTATACAGGAACTTTACGAATGAATAGAACAAAAAATGCTCCACTTATCAATGAAAAATCAATGATGAAATTACCAAGAGGTTCTTCTGACGTTGTGGTTGATGATAAGAATTAATTTGCAATAGTCAGATGGAGAGATAACAAAGTAATTACATTTATTTCATCATTTTATGGTAGAAATTCAGTCAGTTCATGTAAAAGATACTGCCGAAAAACAAAGAAGTTTATCCAAGTTGAAAGACCCCAAATTGTAGAACAGTATAACGCAAATATGGGAGGTGTCGATAGACTTGATCAAAACATTTCATATTATATGATCAATCTAAGGAACAAAAAATGGTATTGGCCTGTTTTTCGCTATTTGCTTGATTTAGCTGTAAATAATGCTTTTCAAATATACAGATATCAAAGAAAAATGTTTAAAGAACAACCTTTAGATTTACTATCCTTTAGAAGAAATATAGTAAATTATTATATTGCTCAATATTCGAAACCAAAAATTTTAATAACTCCTTCAAAAAACAAAGAACTTTTTTTATCAAGTGAAGAGTCAAGATTAGATAGTTTTGATCACTGGATTATAAAAGGTAAGCAAAGAAGATGCGCAATGAAGTGCGGCGGAACAACGCTGTATTCTTGTTCAAAGTGAAACGTCGGATTACATCCTGAATGTTTTACTACATATCACAAAACAATATAATTTTTAAAATAAATATTTATGTTTTTGTATGTATATCATTTTTTTTGTAAAATTGCTGAAACTAGAAGGGTCTGCAATTTTATAATGGTTGATTTTAGCGAAATATAATAAAATTAATTAAAGAATAATGTTTTATGATTGACAATCAAATAAATATTTCTCTTGAACTACCTAACTTTATTTAATCTTGAAATAATAAATATGAATACTTTCGTTCCCATTGTCAGTTTAAACTTACAAAACATTTTTTTGTTTATAAAAACAAATTGATTTATTTTTTTTTCTAAGTATTTTTGTTTTTATGTTATTTAGAAGCTATTTATCATGAAGAATTATACTATTTTCAAAATTTTTTTATTGGGTTAAAAGATTTTAAGATCTTACTATAAATTTTGTAATTCCGAATTAAAACGAAGGAGCATTTAAATTGAAAACGTTGAGTAAATCTTTCATTTAACAAAATACCAGCAATAATATTTCGGTCAGTATTACCTTCTTCAGATATATATGAGATAAATTTTATGAAGACTCAGCGCCATTTTATCTACATTTAAAATTTAGTTGAATTGTTCAGTTTGTATAAAAAAACATTTTTAATTGAAATTAAAAAAAAACACAATGAAATAATATTACTTTTAAAGTATTATTGAAACTATAAGATAAAGAGTATGTCTTTATAAAGAAGTTTTCTTGAGGTTGGCATTAAAACATTAAGGTTGGCACAAATTAGTCACGCCCAAACCCAACAATTAAAAAAAAAAGCTTGGATAAATTTCTGCAACCAAACACCATCTAAACCATGGTCAATAATTAATAAACTTTATAAGAAGAAACACATTTCTTCACTTCTCTTTCTATATCGAAATACATCAATCATCTTTTCTAAGAACTATATTTCTCTCAGATACTTATGAATCAGACAATATCATCAGCACATTAACCAGACTGAAATTTAAATCCTACCTATGAAATAACAATATCAACTTATTTCCAGAAATCTTAATTATAAAACTCAGTCCATTGTTACGGGATTTACTATTTTTGTAAAATGAGCTATCACATTGTATTTGATTTTTTTAGCTGTTTTATTTGTAATCACTGTGTCTGGGTGATATTTTTGTTCGCAGATCAATCCATTTATAATGCATTTTTTAATTAGAACACTCGAGACATCTTCTTTATACTCTTCTTTTTCTACAAATTCATTAATGATTTTTTTTGTTCATTTTGAAGTTTTTCGAGTTCTCCTTTAATTAGCTCAATACCATGTTCTTCCACAATATCATCCGTGTCTATCTCCAATCACATACTTTGCCTTATAGTCACAATATCATCGATGATAGAATTATCAACAATTTTAGTCTGTCTGAAACCCATCAAAGTTTCGATCTTTCACCCATTCTTGCCAGACTTTCTTCAAAGTAGAATTTATCTCACTTGGTTCCATGCACTGTAAATGTGATAAACAGCATTCAAGATATGGAAATAGTTTTTTAAAAAATCTTTTAAAATTAAATCAGTGTTATTTGTAATTTTAAAACACTTACGGTCCTTTAGTGTACAATTTCTTAAAATTTGAAATCACCTGTTAGTCGGGTGGCTATTATATCGGACTGGATTTTCAACTTGAATAAAATCAAACTCTTTAACAATTAAACACTCGATTTGTATCTGAGTGATAAACCAAAAGCGGCTTCACCTTGAAATCGCCTCTAGCTTTACTAGAGATCAAAGTAGTCAACCTGTCTTTCTTAGGTTTATGACATGGCAACGCTTTTTCTCCTTCGTTATCAAATTTCAATTTGGCAACTTTTTCCAGAAAAAACCGGTTTCGTCTGTATTGTTGTGGGACAAAACTTTCTGTTTTTATGAATTTAATTAATACTTTTTAAACTTTTCTGCTCCTTCCTTGTTTGAACTTGCTGCTTTTCCATACTTAAATACCCTATGAATTTCACTTCCTTTCTTAAACCTTTTTTTATTTAATTATTTTTTATTTTAAAAAATATGTGTCATCCGTAATCGACCCAAATGTAAAGGATATATATATGTCTCAAGTCTTGCTTATCACTGCAAATGTTGGATCCTTATTTGAAACGGTAAAATGCTTTTTTATATATTTATATATTTTTTTAAATTTATTATAATATTAAAACTTCAAAGGCTTAACAATTAAGCTGAAATAACTACTAATAAAGTCTCAATTTTTTCTAATCATTATTGATATGTATAATTCCATATATTTTTCAAAATATTTCCCTGTATAAGACAAATGTGCATATGAAATAATTTATAACCTTAATAATAATAATAATATTTTTTTGAGTTATACTCGGCGCAACTACTAAATTACATTTTAACTATGCTTTCAAGTATGATTGTTCTAAATTAAGTATAAATATAAGTTTTCTTAATTCTGCTTCTTTGTGTTTCCTCTTAAATTATTACTATTATGATTCCTTGTAGGAATGCGATTCAGAAATATTCAGTGTTCTTTATAATAATCAAATCTATTGCTTGTGTTTAAATGTATTTCGAAATACATTTTTCATTTTATAATAATAAAATCTATTGCTTGTGTGTAAATGTATTTCGAAATACATTTTTCATTTTTGTATATTTTTCAAAATATTTCGCTGTATAAGACAAATGTGCATATGAAATAATTTATAACCTTAATAATAATATTTTTTTGAGTTATACTCGGCGCAACTACTAAATTACATTTTAACTATGCTTTCAAGTATGATTGTTCTAAATTAAGTATAAATATAAGTTTTCTTAATTCTGCTTCTTTGTGTTTCCTCTTAAATTATTACTATTATGATTCCTTGTAGGAATGCGATTCAGAAATATTCAGTGTTCTTTATAATAATAAAATCTATTGCTTGTGTGTAAATGTATTTCTAAATGGTGATTGATGCTCATTTTAAAATTGTAAACTTGATAAAAATTTATGTTTCCCTCCTACATAAGCAAAGAAGCATAACTAGTTATAAATGTAATTAAAATGTTAAAAAAAGTTAAAAAAAAAAGTTTTTTTTTTTTTTTAAGTTCTTATTTCTTTATTTACGTAGAAAAATCTCATTTATTCTTCTATTTTTTACTAAAAATAGGTTTATTCTATTTTAATCATAATAAATTCATATGAAAAATATAAAAACGTAAAAATTTCATAGATAAAATGATATTTAAAATATAAATTTTTATAAAATTCATCATTTTTTATGAATAATAGAAGAAGAAGAAGAAGAAGAAGAAGTTTATTATGCAAGTTAAAAAAGATACATTAACATTGCACAAGTATTTCAAGAGCTTAAATAAGCCGTAACAGAAATACTTTAAAGAATTTATATAAGGGTAAAAGGGATTTGAAAAAGATTATATTGCCACAAGAGGATAGCGGTAGATAGGAGGTGCTTCAAATTAAGATAAGAATTCAAAAAGAAAATTTCTTTGGAGCGCTGAATGAAAAGTTGGAACACGATTTGCTATAAAGTGTCGACAAGTTCCAAAGTAAGGAAAAGACATATATTACAGAAAATATAATAACAGTTGAAAAATGTTTTATGATCAAAGTGTATAAAATTACATTAAAAAGGTAAACAATGATGATGATATTAAAATATAGAATGTAAGAAAACAAATAAAAGTTTTGTTTAAACATATTTAACTAGCATAACAAATAAAAATTAATCATTATATATATATATATATAATGAAAGGTAAGGAAAAGAATTAATAGAAGCAAAAAGAGAAAAAAAAAAGAAACTGACAAAGAAGAGAAAAAATGACTTGGTATTCTTAGTACTGGGATTGTTTTAATTTAAACAATTATAACAGTTAGGTTTAGAGCATGAAGTTTCATAATTATTAGTGAAATGTAATGTTAGTTTGTATTTAAGAGTTGAATAGGGAATGTGTACGTCAATGAAACTGCAAAGAAAGGTGTTCCACAATTTAATAGATCTGAACTTTAATGTGTTTTGACTGGATTTATGATTATAAAATGGTAAATCAAGCTTGTTTTTGCATCTAAATGAATGTTGTTGCAATTCATACCTGAATACAAACCAGTCATTCATAAAATTAGGTGAAACTTCATTTATTACTTTCCATAAAAAGAGACAAATTTGCTTACTATAGATGTCTTCAACTTTCAGAAGATTGTTCTGTTTAAAGAATCTAGAAGTATGCGCTCTGTACTTGATATTGAAGACTGATCTTAGAGCCCTTTTTTGCAATACTAACAGACTTGATAGATTGGAATAACCCCAATTTATTATGCTGTAAGTTAAGTGTGGCAATATGAGTGCTCTGTACATTTCTAATTTTATATATTCAGGAAAAAACTTGAAGTGGTAGAATAACCCAATAATATGGCTGATTCTGTTCGAGAGAT
>JAUIRK010000530.1:0-180720 GCA_030549495.1 Nectonema munidae
GGAAAACAAGTTCATTTTAGAATGGAAATATAAATTAAAACGACGAATAAATGGGTGAATAAGGAATTTGAAGTAAGAAAATAATAATAGATGAATAAGTAAAATAATGGGGCAAAATGCATTTTCTGCTTGACAAAGCGAATAAACTGCGCTCGCTCAGTGACTATTGCATTGTCGTTGTGAGGAATTAGTGTGATCTCTTGCACTCTTCGACATCCCATCACTATCGACACTTTCTCAATTCAATTCTAAAGACTGTCAGTGCAAAGAAAAGAGAAACAGCACCCTAGAAAGAATGAGAGCAAAAGTTAAAGAGATTGATGCCAAATAAAATCGAAACACTTCAAGAATTTATGTGCAAACAAAGTTTTAGGCTGAGAAATAGTATAAATCAAGATTGTCATTATACTTTGATTAGTGGCTTTTCCTTTTGTCTACTTTTATCGTTATAAATCAAAAAAATTGTGATAAAATGGCAGGAGCTTAATTTTTGAGAATGATGGTGATGATATAGAAAACATAGTCTTGAGGATTCAGATTAAAATGGAGATAAGAATTCTTGATGATGATGATGAGATGATGATGATGATGATGATGATGATGATGATGATGATGATGATGATGATGATGATGATGATGATGATGATGATGAGATGATGATGATGATGATGATGATGATGATGATGATGATGATGATGAGATGATGATGATGATGATGATGATGATGATGATGATGATGATGATGATGATGATGATGATGAGATGATGATGATGATGATGATGATGATGATGATGATGATGATGATGATGATGATGATGATGATGATGATGATGATGATGATGATGATGATGATGATGATGATGATGATGATGATGATGATGATGATGATGATGATGATGATGATGATGATGATGATGATGATGATGATGATGATGATGATGATGATGATGATGATGATGATGATGATGATGATGATGATGATGATGATGATGATGATGATGATGATGATGATGATGATGATGATGATGATGATGATGATGATGATGATGATGATGATGATGATGATGATGATGATGATGATGATGATGATGATGATGATGATGATGATGATGATGATGATGATGATGATGATGATGATGATGATGATGATGATGATGATGATGATGATGATGATGATGATGATGATGATGATGATGATGATGATGATGATGATGATGATGATGATGATGATGATGATGATGATGATGATGATGATGATGATGATGATGATGATGATGATGATGATGATGATGATGATGATGATGATGATGATGATGATGATGATGATGATGATGATGATGATGATGATGATGATGATGATGATGATGATGATGATGATGATGATGATGATGATGATGATGATGATGATGATGATGATGATGATGATGATGATGATGATGATGATGATGATGATGATGATGATGATGATGATGATGATGATGATGATGATGATGATGATGATGATGATGATGATGATGATGATGATGATGATGATGATGATGATGATGATGATGATGATGATGATGATGATGATGATGATGATGATGATGATGATGATGATGATGATGATGATGATGATGATGATGATGATGATGATGATGATGATGATGATGATGATGATGATGATGATGATGATGATGATGATGATGATGATGATGATGATGATGATGATGATGATGATGATGATGATGATGATGATGATGATGATGATGATGATGATGATGATGATGATGATGATGATGATGATGATGATGATGATGATGATGATGATGATGATGATGATGATGATGATGATGATGATGATGATGATGATGATGATGATGATGATGATGATGATGATGATGATGATGATGATGATGATGATGATGATGATGATGATGATGATGATGATGATGATGATGATGATGATGATGATGATGATGATGATGATGATGATGATGATGATGATGATGATGATGATGATGATGATGATGATGATGATGATGATGATGATGATGATGATGATGATGATGATGATGATGATGATGATGATGATGATGATGATGATGATGATGATGATGATGATGATGATGATGATGATGATGATGATGATGATGATGATGATGATGATGATGATGATGATGATGATGATGATGATGATGATGATGATGATGATGATGATGATGATGATGATGATGATGATGATGATGATGATGATGATGATGATGATGATGATGATGATGATGATGATGATGATGATGATGATGATGATGATGATGATGATGATGATGATGATGATGATGATGATGATGATGATGATGATGATGATGATGATGATGATGATGATGATGATGATGATGATGATGATGATGATGATGATGATGATGATGATGATGATGATGATGATGATGATGATGATGATGATGATGATGATGATGATGATGATGATGATGATGATGATGATGATGATGATGATGATGATGATGATGATGATGATGATGATGATGATGATGATGATGATGATGATGATGATGATGATGATGATGATGATGATGATGATGATGATGATGATGATGATGATGATGATGATGATGATGATGATGATGATGATGATGATGATGATGATGATGATGATGATGATGATGATGATGATGATGATGATGATGATGATGATGATGATGATGATGATGATGATGATGATGATGATGATGATGATGATGATCATGATGATGATCATGATGATGATGATCATGATGATCATGATGATGATGATGATGATGTCTTTTTTATTATTTTTGGTCATTTATTGAAATATTTAGATCTCATTATATAACTTTTTCATAGTTTAGTTTTCAATGATTCATTATTTGAACTTCACATACGAAGATTTCTTATCCAAGGATTATATTCTTTTTAGAAGTACGACATAAAAAAAAGCTTGAAAGTAGGAAAATTACCCTCTATTTTTTCAAACTTAATTATTTTTTCGCACTAAAATCATAGAAATTAATTATAAAAAATATTGGAAAAATGTAGGTTTATGCGAGATATATGGTCCTGTTTTGTTCTTCACGTGTTACTTAACTTTAAAGAAGATTTTACACAACGCAAATGACTTTAACTTTCGATAAATTTCGGTGCTTTCATTTAATCGTAATAAGTATTGAAAATCGTGTTTCGCAAAATATGACGTTCCAAAAGAATTCATATTTTTAGATAAAACTTTTAAAATTTCAAAATCTTTTTTCTAGAAGAAATTTTCAAAAATATTTAAAAACTTTCCAGCAAAATTATTGAAAATGAATATATTAAACTAAAAATTAAAGTTTTTTTAAATTTTCAATACTTTGTAAAAAACGATCTCTTAATAAGTTCGATTTTGTGTCTTGAAATCAAAAAAAAACTTAAATCATAATTACTTGAGCTTTACTAAATCAATAAGTGTTTCAACAAATCTGACTTTTTGAATAAATTTTAAATATTAATTTTATACATCAATATGTGACAACAAAATTTTTTATGTGAATTTGATATCTTTTACCATTTTAAGACACAAAATAGAAAAATATTTCATAAATTGCTTTAAAAAATTAAAATATTAATGAATACTCAAGAATAAAAAAATTTCGGTAGATCTTCCATTTTATGTAATTCAAAACAATGAACAAATCATTTCAAATTAAAAACTAGATTTATTTGTGTTATATGGATATCTTCTATGAAAATCTTATCTTGATATTTTACACGTCTGTAAGCTCATAATTTGACATTTTGCATCATAAATCGCAATGTATAAAATATATATTAGCAAAGCTAGACTAAGTATATTTTAGTAATTTAGAGGATAAAATAATGAATAGCAATTGATAAATATTATTACTTATAAAAATACGAGAACTTATTCACAATATCATAATATTCAGTTGTTGACATCATCTATAAAACTCAACATTTCACATGTTTTTTGTAACAAATTTTCCAACGATACAATTTAAATTTATACAAAGAGTTTAAAGGGCATTGTAATATAATGTCTCTGTGATCATTATTATTATTATTATTATTATTTTTTATCTAACCTGTCATTATTTGTCTTTATATTTATATAAAATATAAAAAATTAAAATTTTGACATATAAATGTGAAGCCAAATATAATTTAAAAAAGGCTGTTAGTTTAGGACAGCAACTCCAACTATATTTCAAGAGAGAAGCCATCGATGTTACAACAACCAAGCAAATTCTGAAACAACAAATTCTCAGTTCTGGGAAGATTGGAAAATTTCTTCAGAAAATTCTGATTAGCCTGAAAAACGATAGCAGTTGTTAAATTACACAAAGAAAATTTTTCGAAAAAGTATAACCATATAGTCATTTAGAATGTTGCTTAATCAATCAATCAATCAGGCTGAATGAACTCAATTTCCATTCTGACCCTAGAAACAAACTTCTGTTTGTTGACATATGGATTTTGGGAATAAATGATTTAAATCAATAACAATAGAATTTTTCTTTAAACTGTAATTTATATAGAAAAGAGCTCTTGCATAATTCACAAGAAATTTTGCAGATAGCTAGTGTGGTTATATTATTCTCCTATCTCAGTTTTAAACGATAAGTCAAACGATTGATTGCGGTCTTTTATGATTGATCAGTTTGAATTTTTTATTAAATTTAGCTTACCAATAAATTATCAAAATAACAAAATATATCATCCCTAATATTCTTTCCTTTTTATCGCTATTTGTTTAACTTTTTGAGGACCGGAATTTTTAGTATTAATCTTCTGCTTTCCTTTTAAATGCAATTTTAAGACGACTTTGATTTTATTGTACACAGGTGTCACACTTGTCCTCAAAGGGTTAAATATAAAAAATATTTCAAAGTCATGATTTGAAAAGTTATAATTTGAATGAAAATTTACAAAGAAAACATATCAAATACACACTACACTATATCAAAAGAGTCTAATTAATTGCAACATAATAAGAATGCGCAATATTAAGATTATGCATGTATGCGTTTTTCACTGATCAAAAGTAAATCTATATCACAATATTATCTTTCACTAAAATCTCATTGTTAGAATATTATAGTGAAGTGTTAAACAATGATTTGATTTGTTAAATACTTTGATTGACACTTTATGACAGATCTGTTGGAGATAGCAGATTAAAGATTATCATATATATCCTTTTACAATAACTTGGCATATTTTAATCTGATATAACTGCTTTCTATCTCTAATGACAACTTTTAGCTTAGTTTGATATTTAGATAAGATTTTCTATAAAGACATCTTCATCCATCTATACATCCACGGTAATGATAACATTCTAATCTCTATACACTTATCACGCTTATATCATGTATTATTCCACATTTGACGCATATTAAATATTTTATATATATAAATAATATTATTTATTCATCATATTTTTATGTTATGGTAGAACTTATTTATTTTTGATTTAAAAACCTACAAATTTTTTATCAGATTTGATAAAGATTACGTGAACATAAAAGTTGCGTATTTTATTGGCTCGTTCGAAAGTCGTTGTATTTGAGGAAGGTTTTGTCTTTACCCACTCCAAAGATCCCATTTTACTTAGTTTTCTATTGGAATAAAAATTTGACACTTCTTTTAGCACTTGTAAAATATATAATGTCAAGTTTTTTACGATTTTTTTTAAAATAAGTTGAAATTAGGATTTATACCATTTATATCACTAACTTCACACTTTGCTTTAATTTTTTTTATAGATATTAGGAGTTAATCTTTGAACCTGACTAAAATCTTTGATCATTCTGAAAGAGGCGGGGTTATTAAATCAAGTTGTTCGGGCTTCATTTCACAAACGTGATCATCTCTTCAATCACAGAGGGATTATTCTTCCGTTGAATTCAATACCAACAATGCAAAATATTTCAAATATTTAATCACATCATAAGAACACACACTTTCAAAGAGTGATAGATAAGTCACTTACACATATTTTTCCTCGTACACACATAAAAAAGTTACACTCATAGACATAGACCGACAAATGCTCAATACTTATTTCAATGTTAATACTTTGGGCTTTTATTAATGTAATTGAGATGGGCCCAAAAAGCCTCAAAGCTAATCCCTAATCCCATGAGCCTTTCTTCTTCTTACGTCATCATTAGACGTGAACCCTTCTTCTATACACTTTCTTCATTTCCCTCATTTTCCTAATACTCATGGGACACAAAGGCATTAATAATAAGCAGAACCAATAAATCATATTAGGAATAAATCATTTAACTTAATAACATACTTTGGATTCGAAAAAATATCTCCATCATAAAATGGCCCAAACACTACTACCACTTTTGGATAACAGTGGCTAAAGCAAAAAAATTGAATATTCTTGTGTATAAATTCCTTTATTTTTGTTTTATTACGCTTTTCAATTTTTTTTTGCTATTCCTACTTTATTTTTGAGAAATTTGTATTCATATGTATAAACAAATCGTGCATTTAGAAAATTATTTTAAGTAAGGGGGGGGCTATAAAATACTTAAGAGAAGGTGGGGGGAGGGGGAGCTTTTAAAAATAATAAAACTCTAATCTATTTCTATCACAAAAAAATTTCTAATCTATTTCTATTTTCAAATAAACTGGACGGCAAACAAATATTTCAGTTGGATACTTTATTAAAAACGGGCTATGTGAATATATACAGTGAATAGGCCACTGTATAACTTTCAAAAGTGTTTCTTTGAGTTGTTAGAGGAAGAATATGGAGAATGTGTCCAATTTTGAAATCCCCTTCTCAACCTTGCAAATTGTAATGAAATGTAGTGATTTTGAAAATTCAAAACAAATTCTTAAAGTTCAAGACAGAATTTATTCCTTCCTCTCTATATAAAATTAAATTAAATTTTGGAAAAATTGTGATAAAATTTTTTTATATATATATAAAATTATTAGCTAAAATAGATTTTCATCATTTTAGTGAAGATTTGAAAAGAACTTTACGAAAGAATTACGCGGGAATTTGGTGAAAAGACTTGCACAAGTTTTATACGGAGTAGGGCACTTTACTTCACTTTCAATGATGTCCATGTTATTCCATCAAATTGTTCATATTCTGAAAAATATTTCCTTTGGAGAAATATCATAGTTTAAATTTGTTAATTACTTAAACCACAAAATTTTCTTAATGAATTGAAAATTTGATTTAATATTTTTAAGAATTAAATACTTCAAAATAAGATTTCCTTATGGAAGAGGCCGTTCCATCTGAAGTAAAAAATAAAAATTTTAAAGCATCCAAAATTAGTGTATTTTTAAATAACTTTCTTTTTTATGCAAATTTGTAACATCAAATCGAACTTCTTAAAAAATTTTGTAGTCAATAAGAAAGAATTTTTTTTCCCAAAGAAAGTATTTAGATATTTTGTAAAATTTATTATTTTACCTTTTACTTTTTTTTTACTGTTGGAGAGTTTTCTTAACATTTTGGTGACTCCAGACTAGAATTTAGCCAAACTCAGAAATTTTCAACTTAAGTTTTACTCTACAAAAATTTAAAAACTCGAGTTAAACTCGAAGTAAAAAATAATTAAACAAAGTAAGATATTTATTATGATCAATATTTACATTCCATTTTTAAAGTAAAATCGCGAACAAAATATAAAGCATGAATTTTATTAATTTTATTAAAGCAGATATTTATTATGATCAATATTTACATTCCATTTTTAAAGTAAAATCGCGAACAAAACCTAAAGCATGAGTTGTAGTAGGAGATAGAGTAGAACGAATTTTCGTTGTAAATATTCCTGCGCCAGAAAACGCCCTTTCACTTTCAACAAAGTTTGGCTTAACAGAAAGAAGTGCCTTGCAGGAAAGTTTAAGTTTTGGGCTTCGAGTTCCCGTTGATTCAAAATACTTGAATTCATGGACAAAGTTTAACTTAGCTCGAGGATAACTTTTTGAAGCTGACTCGCAGACAATTTTATTTTTGCTTTGAACAAAGATCAAGAGACATTTTTATTGTGTTGAACTTCTATTTCTTTTTCTTCTTCAGCACTCAAATCTTTAATCGGGATAAAGACGACAAAATAAGCTTTCAGATTTCCTTTTTCTTCAAATAAAGAAAAAAGGAATTGACGATTTATTTTAATACACTTTGAATCGTGTAGATAAGAAAGTAAACTAGCGATATATTTTTTGATGCCTTTTTAACAACATGTAAATAATGCTTTATGAAGATTTTGAGCAAATGAAAAAGTATTGCTTTTTAAATTTTCCATTATCAACATCCAGCCAACTTCAGCTTCTAATATATTTGAGTTTTCTGCACAGATATCTGTAAGTACAATTTTTATTAGCTTTAAAGTATTGTGAATTTGTCTAAGAAGCTTCCAATCAACTTCATGAAAAATTAAACCGTCAGATCTTACAGACAGGAATGCTAAATTATTACATGGTTTCAATTTCAAAAATCTTTTTATCTTATATATTTAATCTTGTCTTAACATCCAACTTTAAATTTAGCTCAGTTTCAACAAGTTTTTCAAAAAGAAATTCTTTGCAATTTTAATGTTGGACTTTTCACAATTTACAAATACTTTGTATTTTATCAATAAGATCTTAAAATTTTCAGAACAAATATAGATCTTTAGCAGAGTCTTCACTAACGAAAAATTTTTAATCAATTTCAGAATCGTTATTTTCTTCCATATCACCTTCATAAAGTTCCTGGCAAGCAACATCCTGTAGGCGTGAGGTTGGTGTTTTGGATTTAGCATATAAAACACCACAAATTCTTCCTATTTTTTTAAAATTGCATTGTTGTTGAACATACAATCTCTTTGGTTAGACTCAATCCAAATTTCATTAAAGCATTATTAACCATGAGTTTTGCTTTTTCACTGTTCAATATGAGCGATCAATGTAGATAAGTCCTAATGACCAAAGTTTTGATTCGCTGCACGTTAATATTTAAATATCTTTTATTGGTTGAAGTCGTGTATTCATCCAGTGTCAAAGAGAATCTCACACATTGGAAAATTTTGTTTATCATAAAATCGAAAAAGCATAGCACAAATATTTTTTTCACAACCTGGAGGGATTTTCATCAAAAAAGATGTCTCTGAACTTTAAAACTTTCACTTATAAACCCTGAAACGATTTGCATCTATAGAAACCATCTTTGACACAGTCTCAATCGAAAATTGATCTTTTCGGAATCATTATCATTTCAACAAGAGTTTTTTATTTTTTCACTTTTCTTTTTGATTCTTTTTCATTTGGATATATTTATGAACGCTCTTCAGATGACTCAATAGGCTTGTAATCGAACCTCCGCATAACTAAAATTTTTTCTCATAACTCTTACAAAGTTCAGATTCAGAAGTACTTTTTACAAAAAAATCCACTTTTAATTTTGTTAATTAATAAGAAAAAACAGATCTAATTTAGACAAAATCTATGAAAAAATAAAAAGTAGAAAAATTAAATAGAAAAAATCAAACGAAAAATTCAAAAAAATTTAAATAAAAATTTTTTAAATATAGTTTAGCGTTTTCAGAATTTCTAAAAAAAATTGAGTTTTTTTTAAAAAACTCAAAAACTTAATCTAGCAACCTCGAATTCGGGAAAAATTTTTACCTCGAGCTTTTCACTTCCGAGTTTAAACACTACTCCAGACCCTCGTCTATTGTTCAATATGATCCCAAGCCTTTGATGAATGAATTGTGACATTATCATCACGATTTGCTATCTTAGTCTTGAGTCAAAGCTTTAATTACTTTATATATGAGGCACAGCGCCAAAAATGCCACATGGGATAGCAAAAATTTAGATGGATGCTATGAAAATTGCCTTCGAAGAGATTTTACTTTAATATGTGTTTGAGACTAGAGAAATTGTTTGAGTTTTTAGTAGAAAATAACTTTTATACAAAGCAGAGAATGCATCATTTTGATTAATTGATTGAAGATACACTCACATCCACATTCTAAGAGACCACTCGAAGCTTGCTGACTTATTCATCTGATTCCGTGATTTCTCTTTCACGTAAAGCGTCGTAGTTCAAAAATATTTCGACTTCTCTTACCCCCACTAGACTGAACCTTCATTCCTTTTTAACTGATTGAGTCACAATCCTACGTTGATGTGGATGGAGCGTTTGATGTTTTCATGAATCTCTGCTTATCCGTTTGCCACGTATTTGTCTCTGAAATCGCAAAATTCACAAGTCAATGGCCTGATCATAGAAACAACTAGTTTCCATTATTTCTAGAAACCTATGAAATGAAATAAAAACTTAAGAGATCATTCGTTTATCTTACTTTAGCTGCGGAACAATTAAAGAACTTTGCGAAACACTAAGGTTTCCGAGGACACCGTTTGATAGACGCTATTCTATGGAGAAACTCCGACACGTTTACAGTTGCACGGCCGCATAGAAATGGCTTACACTGAAATCTCGCTAACCAACTCGCCCATTTGCAATACCAACACAAACTAATCAATTAATTAAAAAATAATTTGGGTAAGTTGGTAAAAGAGATTTGGTGCAAATTGGCTTTGGTTCAAGTTGACCAGACCCTTAGACAAAGGCAGGCAGAAGCGTATTAATACAAATTATATTTCGTAGTACCCGAGAATCGTTAAGACTTCCCTAAAAAAGCACACCCCCAATGAAATCCTTTTTTATATACAACATATTTAGTGAATCTCTCTTTTTCAGTAATGAAGGCGCATTAAAGAAGACACAAGTGCCATCATGCTCAAAATTGAAGTTACAAACGCCGCACCGCTCAATTTCGAATTTGGAAGTAGCGAGAACAAATGGCTCATTTCTTCGGCAAACGCCTTTCACAGCGCCTTTCCGAGCGAAGAAGCGGACTTCTGCTACGATCAAAAAGGCCTGCCACCACCCAACTCATACTGCAGACAAGGCTCCATCCCAGCTCCAAATTACTACCACTCGCCTCATCGTATCTCCTTTTCTTCTTTCATTCTGAATATAAGAGCTTATCAAAAATATTACCTACCCCCTAGAAAGTTGACCTGCTATAAAGTTGGCTATTAACCAAACTCATGCTTAATTTTGTTTGAAGCCATGAATGTTTTAATAATACTAATATAGTATTCCTATTCCGGTAATTTGTAAATCCAATGCAATCAGTAATCAAGCATTCATTTTGTTTCCAAAAACTTGAGAGTTTTTTTAGGGAAAAAATATGAAAGAGTTTTTAGGGAAAAGTTTATCCTTTAAGTTTTATAATAATTTCTAAATGAATATAAATTTTAAAAAAATTTCAAAAATTGTAAGATCAAGATTTGGTTATTAGTTTGAAGTTTGAACAATATAATTTTAGCGTAATATATGGCTGATCCCGCAAAAAGGCTAATCCAGCACCGGTTAGATGCGTATAAAGGCGAAAACTGAGTAATATTCGTGTATATAGGTATGTCAAAATGAGAAGAGAGCCAGAAGTTAAAACCTAAGTTAACAATTTTTTGATTTAATTTCATATTTTTACGAAAGAAAACACAAATGGTATAATAAAAACGAAATCAATAAAAAAAAATTCTGTTCTCTTGAAGAAAATAAGTTCTTTGGAGAAGGAATCTAGTTAACAAATCTTTTCCAACTGGTTTTAATACGCACTTAAAAAATAGTTTAAATCTTAGAGAACAACTAGGTAATCATAAGAGCCATATACCAGAGGGAGCAAAAAGCCGCATGTTGCGCCAGAAAGAGCATTTGCCGACTACTGATATATAATGATGCAATTTGTCCTCATTATTTGCCTAAAATATTTGTCCTGACTTCTTGTCAAAAAATACTTAAGTCCCAAATTGCGCTAGAAGTATGGGTGGTGATGAGCAGCTGAGTTAGAACTCCACATAACGAGATTATAGGATACAGTGGAATAAAGAAAATGCACACAAACGCTGATTAAGATGATAGTGATTATGACGAAACAAAAAGCTAATCTTCATTGTAAACAAACTTCTTATTGTGTTTGAAGTTAAGATTAGAACATCTAAATTGTGGAACTTTTAATTAAAAACCACACAAACTGTTTTATTCACGTGTGTGCATGCATGTAGATAGATAGGTGGAAAGATAGATGGATAGAGAGATAGGTGGGGATACAGTATGTGCAACATTTAGCATAATTTTAGTTTTTGTTTGGTAAATATAAGTGAATAGAACCCGTAGATACCCATCCGTGCGTTCATCAAAGCTTTGCATAACAAATTGAATTTGTAAGTTGTTGATGAGTAGTGTATATTTTAGCATCTCTCTATCGCTCCCACTTCACAAATGGCTTTAATCCGTGGACGATCTCAGATATGTCCAAGTCCATGCTGCACCACCATCACCATCACCATCACCACCACCCAAATTCAAATGGCCAGCCCCTACCCAATAGCAATTGGTCATTTCCCTGCAATAAAGAGGCGTATGTGATCAGAGATGGCACGTCATCCAATTCCTCGCCTACATCAGTCACATCTCCAAATCTGGCACCACTTTCCTCCACGTCATCAGGATCATTGTCGCCAACTCAATCTTCAACACGCATCTCCCTCTCCACAACGACTTCACTGGCGATATCTTCATCGACATTCTCCAATTCCAAGAAATCCTCATCCACCAACTTTTTAGCCTGCCAAGATCAAAAGCTCTTCTTTGAAAACGGATTAAATGGTTCGGCCACAATCGCACCTCCTGCTCCTTTCGTCGAATCGAATTGGGCGAATCGTGAGTATCAGGAGAGATTGAAGTTTGGCTCCTATTTCAATGGACATGACATCGTTTCGCCTGAGTGCAGAGACATATTCTCCAATAATGCCAGTGCCAACAACTTGCCCAACCCATATGTGCAGTATTTTAGAGCATCAAACTCTGCGGACTTTTCCCCCTACTTCTCTTTTCCATTTTCTTCAAAAGTTACTTCTTCAAAGCCAAGAATCAAAAGTAGATCTAGTTCCGGTAAAATTTTATGCCTTTTATATCATGACAGAACAATACCCTTCGTAAAATTCAAACTTCCACGACATAATCACCCGTAAGGTAATATCCCAATACATAAAATCCCCTAATGATAAAATTTATTTACAATAAATTTAACAGCCAATAAACTCTATTGAAAATGCAAAACATTTGTTCAAAACGTAAAAGCAAGGCTTCTAAGATCATCAAACTTTTCTTGGTACTCTTGCAGATTCGATAAAATACGTGATAACACACAAGCCACTGTATTAGCATTTCAATCATTAAGACAAGCAAATAAGAAGGCCCTTTTAAAAACAACTCTTTTTCACCTTACGTCCTCCACCTAGCTTTGTTAACTTCTTTTACTTTTGTATATACCAAGATCCAGTTATAAGTTGTATATAAGTTTTCTATATAAAGTACTAAGTAAGCTTAAACAAGTCTTATATTCTTCTAAGCGCTGGGATTTGATGTGCATATTAAAATATTGACTTCTTTTGACAATGGTATACATGTGTTAAATATTGATATTTTATCACATTACATTGATTACTTTTACTCCTATAAAATAATAACATATGAATATTGCAAATAATAATCTGAAAAATTGGAATAAAATCAATTTCATGAACTTTACTAAGATATGTTTCAAATTTAATAAATGGATATCTTATCAGCCAATCTGGTAAGCTTACTTTACTTAAAATATAATACGAATTTTTCAACAAAAAGATTAACAAATACATTTTTATCACTTTTCAAGATACTTTGAAGATGTTTTAGATCATGCTCATTTAATGTCTATTCACTATATTTTATTTTATATATATATCATTTTTAGTCCTATTTAGTTTTTTTCCCATTCTATTTATTTTGTCTTTCTGCAATTCTATTTTGTCTTTTTGGAATTTAGTTTAATTTTTTAATTTTTTTGTGTTTATATTGTTATGACATATGTCATTTTTATTTAGACTTTTTTTTTTAAATATTTTAACATTAATTTAGTTTAAATTTTCTAAATTTTTCACTAGGAATTTGAAATTAAATGATTACAAATTTTTATAAATGATTATTATTATTATTTTTTTTTTAATTTACTTTTTTGATTGTTAAATTTGCCAATTTTAATTTAGCAATATCATTTTAATTGATTTTTAACATTATTTCAAAAAACCTTGAGATTATTTGTATAGAATTGCAAAAGGACAAAATAGAATTGCAAACGGACAAAATAGAAATAAAAATGGTATATTATTAAAATTTAGAAATAATTTAATTACTAATTCCTTGTGAAAAATTTAGAAAATTTATATGTCAAAATATCCTAAAAAAGTTTCAATCAAAATGACACATCTCGAAACAATATAAACGCAACAAAATGATAAATTTAAATTAAGACAAAATAGAATTTCAATAAAACAAATCAGAACTAAAAATGGTATATCTAACGTTGTTACTTAGTTAATTTGAAAGTGTCAAAACTGAGATAAAGAGTGAGTTAAATTCATATCATCAACTTTGAAAACTATCTAGATACTAAGTTTTCAAACTGGGGTCCAAGAACACCTCAAATTCCCTAAAGGATCCACGAGTTTTTTTATCAGAGAAGAAAAAAGGACAAAGAAAAATGGTAAATATATTGAGTAGTTTAATAATTTTGGTTTGTTGAAAGTAAAATGTGATATATGAGGATATTACAGAATAAATATTGCATGCGCCTTCTCAGTCCATTGATTAAATTTCCACCAATGAAATGGGTGATTTGAATGACATCAGAGTTGAAAGTATGATAAATAGATGAATGGCTAGTAAGGTATTTAGTTCATTATTTTCCTTATCACAACACGTAATCCATATCTTAAGCTCTGGGTTTGCGTTATTTACGGCTTTACACCTCTTTCAGTATTCGCAAAAAAACGTTTTTAAAATTATAAAAAGTCTGCATTGTATACGAGACAATTTCTAAATCGTGTGGTGACTCTGATTCTCTCTTTTTGCCGTTAACTGCATCCTTGTTCAATAATGCTTCACTTTTTAAAGAACTCACAGCATTCATTTGGAAGGATTAAACGATTTGGAAGACCATGTTTTAAATTCCAGTTTTAAAGAAGTAAATGGAAAAACTTTTTGGCAAAATATCAGATATGTTGAAAACTTAGTGCTTGATTCAAGAGTTCATTTCAACTCACACAATATGCCGTATACAGATACAACTACATCTTATCAATTTTTGATAAAAACAAGGCAGCAGACTTTCTACAACGATTCCCTTTTCTTCATCACCACCATCATCATGTACACAGGATAATAGATGAAGCTTTTATTTTAAAATACTACTCGTCTTGGAGAAGATAAAAGGCAGCTGATTGATTTTTCAAACACATTGCCCCAAAGGACACATAAAAATGTTTCAATTTTGTAAAGAAACTTTTTTGAAAATGCTCTTCTTTATAATGTATGTATGTATATACCTTAAAATCGTTCTCCATTTTTATATATACACACTTTTCCATTTTCTTTCGCCATATATATATGTGTATGTATATAACATATATTTATTTACTTCTTGACTAAAAACAAAGACATACTACAGAATTTGAAATGGGTTGGATGGAAGTGAATGTTTCTTAGACTTTCTTTTATGCATGGATTAGCAGATATTCTTCTAGCCAAGTTCTCCTCAGTAAAGGGCTGTTTATCGATTAAGGTATCACATTTCGAGATGCACGTAGAAGGAATAAATAACGATGGGGGAATAAGAATGATGTTTGCGGCAATTCCATTTCCATTACCTTTTGAATGAACATGGACACACCAAAAAAATATTTCCCGTTTTATGAAAATACTTCGTAAGATCACATTTTTGGGTGCAATGACACCCAATTAAACTTTTTGGGTCAGTCCCAAAATATTAAAGATTGTCCTCCTTAGAAAAACTACTTAATGTCTTCCCCTTTTTTTGGAATCTAATTTTATACAAAATAAAATTTGAAAACACAATATTGGAAATTACTATATAAAATGCACAAATGTTTCAGTCCTTATCATTTGTTAATCTTTGTACTCTCATTGGTTGAAATATTCTTTCCCTTAAACTGTAATAAAGTAGACTTCTTTTCTAAAAACAAATAACATTTTCATTTTTGTTAAGTATTCTTCTGGAGTTTTAAAAGATTTTAGGTTTTGAAAGAGTCGTTATGAATGGGGGTACATGAAAAAGAGAAAAAATATTATTTTAGATTCTGATTGTGTTTGATGAGCAGAATCTAATTATGTACTTAATTTTTATTAAATGACATCATTTCTGCTATAAATTAGTATTTTGTCAAAACGACATACTTTGAAGTTGTGTAAAAAGGATGCAAATTATTTTAAATATCACTTTCCTTAACTTTCATTAGATTCGAAATTTTGAAATGAAAAATTTGATAAGTTTTAATAAAATTTTAAAAAATTGATAAGATAATTTTTTGTAATTCATGCAATTTGCTTAACTTAATAATCAGGAAATTAAGCTTACTGCCTAAATCAAACATACATTTCTTGGGAAAATATTTTTTCCAAAGTTTTCTGCTTTTTTTTCATTTTTAGTTATAAAATGTGGGACAATGTTATCTTTTGAAATGTTTTGATTTTATTTTTGATTTGCTTTGTTTTTTAGTGTTTTTTTCTAAGCTTTTCAGCATCAACGTCAAATTTTGTTTCACTAATTTTCGATTAATGCTCTTTTTTGCTTCTTTTGATGATTTTTCTCAAAGTTTTTTTGAATTAAATTTATAATTTTTCTATACTTTGAGTAACTAGGCTTTACTCTAGTTTTTGTTCATCTAAATGTGAGAAAAACAAAATAAAGTATTTATTTTCTTAGGGGGAGAGAATTTGCATATATTTTATCCACGGGAAACACTTTTTCGAAACAACAAAAATATAGAAATGGCAAATTCATTGTGAAAATTCTATTTTGAATACAAATCCTAGGCATATAAATAGTAGATGGATATTTTACTTTGGAAAAATTAATACTATGTTAGGCAGAAATCTCCGTCTCAGAAAAGTGCTTCTCAACACAGTTAGTTGATAAGTAAGTTTCTTGTCTGTTTCAAACTGCCCATTTTCCCCCACTTATATAATTAACACGGAGACCGGATTTTTTGGAAAAGAATTTTCTCGAACCGGGTTTTCCTATTTTTTCTCACAAAAATCCTTTAGTATCTTTCTATACCTAATCTAAATATTAAGTCTCCATTAATTATGCATTTTATTTGAGTTTCTGAAGTTTTTTTAATTTTTCTACAAGTTGAGATTTTAATATTCAATAGACGGGGTTTTCAAACACCACGTTTTCGGAGAACGAATTTTCTGAGGCCGAGGTTCTTAGCGCAGTAATACTGTATTGATATCACTATTTGCTTTGTCAGTTGTGAAGGCTTATTCCACCCCCTTCATTTTCAATGTTTTTACAAAATTACATTTTAAAAAATATATAATATAACTAGAATACAAATCATATATTTCGTTTCCTATTTCATACTAAAGTCAATCATACAACCCAACTATCACTCCATTTGGGCCGCTTTCAAGTCTACCAAGGGTTTGGCCGGCCGCAATAAAATGTTATTTTATGAAATTTTAAGAGGATATTAGTAAATTACAAATACCTATACGTATCATTCAATTTCTTTGGGCAAAATGTATGATTTTTTTATTATTTGCAATTATTTTGCATAATTTTAAACTTCTTTTTTTTTAAATAATTTTGAATATGAGGATTTGTGATCGTTTTAAAACGTGATAAAATGTGATGTCTATTGTTTTGAAATGTTCAAGAAAAAGGTTTGTGAGAGCCATATAAAAAGAGTTGAAGGGCTGCAGGTTGATTTAAGCCTTCAATCTACTAATACTCTTGTGAAAATAAGATATAGCAAGTTTGCGATCGCTATTTTTTAATTAAAATTAGCAGTGTAATCGCCCAAGAATAATTTAAAATTTTGAGAGGTATACAATTGTGGATTAGAGCGGTTGTCTTCTCAGACCCTTTCAAAAATTTTAGGTTAAGAGAATTTGTAAAAGTTTTATAATTTGCCATTATTGATGAAGTATAATTCAATCTTTCGAGAAATCACTAATCACGCTTAATGCTGGTGATAAGAGCTCAAGTAAAAAAGCCTGTTTCTAAATGCTCTAGATGGCGTTAAAATCATTCTAACCGAATGTTTGCTTCCATATAGTAAAACTTTTCTTGGTGAATTTCTGCCTCTAAGTAAAGAAAAAGGGATTTATGAAAGGTAAATAAGCGCTTAAAATAAGCAAATATCACAATCTTGATGAATCTTCTCCTCCCAACCAACTTCCAATAAATAAACATACGCGCCTACAAACACACGTTGATATCATCTCCTAAACACACAGACTCTCCCTGACTTGAGCAAATAGGGAGAGAAGTTTCATCGCATTTTAAGTGTGCACTTAAATACACACACGCGGATTAAAACAAAGGCTGGATTGTGTGTAGCAATTTTATTTCTGTTACTTGGGGGAGGGTAACGGAGACAGTTTTGCAAACGCTATGAGCAAGTGTGTCGATTCATGACGTTTGCACGCTCTATGCAAACAGCTTACTCGCCTTCTCACAAGAGATTGTTGCTTTTTTTCAATTCAAATGTTAAAATTTGCCATAACTCAAGGAGAAGATATTTTAAAGCCAAACTAATAGGTTAACATTCATTTTTCAGTTTCATCCCCCAGATTTGAATTGGGTTAAAACTTTTCTTGGTGAATTTCTGCATCTAAGTAAAGGAAAGGGATTTATGAAATGTAAATAAGCTATTAAAAGAAGCAAATATCACAATCTTGATGAATCTTCTTCTCCCAACATGAAAGATGTAAACATTCATAATTCTAGTGAATAATAGGAAATAAGACTTGTTTCCTAACTATATAATAAATAAGACTTAAGTTTAAAAAGACTAGATAATTTTATATAAAAAATAATAAGACTAATTTCTTAACAATTCAAAAATCCTGAAAACACACGAAAACACGATAAGATAGTGGAAATCAAATTTCAATCAAACTACTTATTGAATATTAAAATTTTTTCCCTTATATTAAAAATTACAATTTTCAAAAAAAATTATTTTCATTTATTTCGCAATATAATGACATTTCTGATGACGAAAAAAATTGTGATGATACACTATGCTTCTAATTTCATATTTAATTTGCCAATTTTTAAACTTTTAATTTGGCATATACAGTAAAACCTCAGTTTGTGGACACCTTGATAATAAGGACACCTTGCTAGTGTGGACAGCTATTGTCAGTCCCAAATTTTTTTAGACTAAAGTCCTATTATTTGAACCTTGATAATAAGGACACCTTGCTACCTCAGACAGTGGACCAAAATTTTGATAATATTTGTCATATTTACCTTGCTAAAAGGAAAACTCTATATAAAATATACGAGAAAAGAACATTTTGTCTTTCAAAACACATTTAGTATACCTTGTTTTAATAAGATTTAATTAAGCGTTAATTCAATGAACTCTAACTTTTCAAAAAGAACTGAAATTTCCTTAACTAAAAAAGTTGAAATTATTCAAGCTTCTGAAAGCTCTAAAAAAGCATTAGACAACTAGCAGCGCACTTTGGTTGTAGCAAGTCACAGGTTGGTAAAATATTAAAAGAAAAACAAACTCTGTGGAATCAATACACAACCAATATAGATGGAAAACACAAAGATTCAAGTTGCGTCCTTTTCAAGAGCTAGAAGATCAACTTTGGTCCTGGTATTCAAATGCCCGAGCAAAAAATCTACCCGTAAACGGTCCAATGCTGCAAGAAAAAGCTTTGTTTTTGGCCAACTTACTCGGTATAGAAAACTTCAGAGCTTCAAATGGCTGACTTGATAATTTCAAACGTCAACACAAACTTCATTGCGCGGTCATTAGTGCTGAAAGTGGAAGCGTGGATGAACTTAAAAAAATTTTTGTTAATTTTTATCTCTTTAAAAGTGAAACTTTCTTTCAGAAACTGTTGATCAATGGAAAACGAGGATTCCTGCCATAGTTAAAGGATACAAACCAGAAAACATCTACAAAATTGACGAAACTGGACTTTTTTTCAGAGCATTGCTCATACGAACCTTAAACGTCAAAGGAAAAACTTCAACTGGGGGCAAAAAAAGTAAAGAAAGGTTGACAATTGCTCGCAATGTTAGTATGCCAGTGCATATAGAAAAACCAGTTGTGATTGGTAGAGCAGCCAATCCAAGATGTTTTAAAAATGTGAAAATCAGTGCTTTGCCGATCCAATACTTTCATAACAAGAAAGCCTGGATGACGAATAATATCTTCATAGAAATCCTGACTAACTTGAACAAAAGGTTTTTCAATCAAAAAAGACACGTCTAATTTTCTCTGACAATTGCCCCAGTCATCCTCAAAACTTGGACTTCTCTAATATAAAATTGGTCTTTTTTCCTCCTAACACAACATCAATTTCACAACCTCTAGAGCAGGGAGTTTTCAACAAATGGAAGTTAAACTGCAGAAAACGCCTTTTGATGTCTATAATGGCAGCATTTGATGGTGATGTAGATTTTTCAATTAAAAAACACGTCAATCTCCTACAGTCTATAAAATGAATAATTGGATCCGTCAAAGACATAAAAGAGTCAACTGTCAAAAAGTTTTTCAAAAACTGTGGATTTTTTGACGAGAATTATAATCTTGAGGAAGACCAAACAGAAAATGAAAAAGATCTTGGAAGTCTGATTAACACAGCAGCAAAAATTATGAAAATTGAAAAAAAATGGACCAAAACGAGTACATTTTGCTGGATCAAGAAATAGTATCAGTTTTTGACGAAACTCTCGAAGGTGACAATAATGATAAAGAATTGCAAGAGCCGAATAGAGATAGTGATGATGATGAAGTTTCGGACGAACCAAAAATTAAAAAATTTTCAGAAGCGCTTTGTGTTGCCAGAAAGTTACAAGACTTTTGTTTGAAGGAAGGAATCACTGAAATCTTTCGTACTTTCGTAAATGTAGAAAATGAACTAGAAAAAAAGCAAGCAAAGTGACTTTAAAACAAAAAAAGATATCTGATTTTTTTCACCCAAAAAACTGTTAGATTTTAAAATATTTATTATTTTTTGTTTTTGTTTTTAATAAAGCCCATCAATTTAAATTTTAGCTCATGTTTTATATATATAATACATGGTAATTTTTGCTTTTAAATTGGTCAAAAAAATGAAAACCTTCATAATAAGGACACCTCGCTAATGTGGACCAATCTTTTCAGTCCCAAGAGTGTCCCCATTATCAAGGTTTTACTGTATGTGTTTGCACTTTTGCTTATTTTATAACAAAAGTATTGATACACAAACTTTTTTATTCTTTACCCCACATGTGAAGGTTTAGACTTTACCTGTTCATTTTGTTTTTTCCGCGCATCTTAAGGATTCACCCGAACTAACTCTCAATCACGTATACTTACTTTCTAGAAGGAAGAGAATGTGTGAATTGTGGGGCCACTTCGACTCCGCTCTGGAGAAGGGATGGAACAGGACATTACTTATGCAACGCGTGTGGACTCTACCACAAGATGAATGGCTCAAACCGACCCTTGATCAAGCCAAAAAGAAGGATGGTAAGATTGTCTAGCCTTTTTAGAACCCCTCATATCCTAACAAAACAAATGTAACCATTTGTAACTGAGCAAATCATGTGATTTTTAATTTTTTTCTTCGCCTGTTAAGTAGATATTGATAAAATCTATCAAAGATATAGGAATACTAAAAAACTAAATCTATGGAAAAAAGTTTAAATAAAATGTTATTATCTCAGATATACACATTTTTAGTTCTATTTTGTCTTTTTGCATTTATGTTATCTTCAACATTTTTCAATCTTAAGTTTATTGATTTAAAAAATTTGGCTTTTAGTTTTGATATTTGGATCATTTGTATGATTAGATTTTTGTATTATTTTGATATTACAAACTAAAACATTCAAACTTTTGATTATTCTGCTAACAAGTCTTATTTCCTATTATTCACTAGAATTATGAGTGTTTACATCTTTCATACTATTATAAAATTCAAATGTTTTTAAATTAATAATAAAAAATAAAGTTTGATAAAATAAGTTTATTTGATGATTAAAATGAATATTTTTCAATTGATAGGTGTATTCCTATTTGACCTTTCTGAATATTTCGTATAAACTGAGAAATAAAATTTTGACTATCTTCTGTGCTTGAAGCTTTGAAAAATTTTATAGAATCAAATAGTCAAATTTTAAAAATTTTATCTCCACTCAGCTATACATGCTGAATCCCATCGAAGGCGTTTTCTAAAATAAAAAGCTACGCAAACAAAAATGAAGTAAGACTTTGACATCTTTTAAAAAATATATCATTTTTTTCTTTTAAACTCAGAATCAAGCAAATACTTTCGAAAACTTTATCAAAGGAGCAACATTTTTAATAAGCAGAGAAGATAGTCAAAATTTTATTTCTCAGTTTATATGAAATATACAGAAAAGTCAAATAGGAATATACCTATCAATTTAAAAATATTCATTTTAATCATCAAATAAACTTATTTTATCAAACTTTATTTTTAATTATTAATTTAAAAACTTTTGAATTTTATAATAGTATGAAAGATGTAAACACTCATAATTCTAGTGAATAATAGGAAATAAGACTTGTTAGCAGAATAATCAAAAGCTTGGATCTTTTAGTTTGTAATATCAAAAAAAACTACAAAAATCTAATCATACAAATGATCCAAACATCAAAACTAAAAGCCAAATTTTTTAAAACAATAAACTTACGATTGAAAAATCTTGAAGATAATATAAATGCATAAAGAGAGAATAGAACTAAAAAGGATATTATATATTAAAATCTTTATGTAGCTTTTGTGAGTCACATTATGTGCCGAGAATCATTACCTGTAAAGAAATAACTCTATATTATCCATACATCAAATTCTGATTAGGCTTATAAGAAAAATAAATAAATTTGGTATGCTTTGCCTTAGATATCAGTTGTCCATGTAGAAATTGGCCTATACGAGTGTTGTTGGGTATTAATTGTCTTTTAACTTCTAATACACACCTATAAAACGACTCATATTTATGTTTAGTCCGCTTCAAGAAGAGCTGGAACGAGTTGTGCAAACTGTCAAACCACAACTACTACCTTATGGCGTAGAAATGGAAATGGCGATCCAGTCTGCAATGCATGTGGCCTATACTATAAATTGCATTCGGTAAAATTTCTATATTTATAGACCTTTCAATTTGTCAAGGTTGTTTTGGTGTTCTCCATTCTATGCTGTTAGATATTTGATGCATATAAAATATAACAAAATCAAATAAATTTGTCTAATTATCTCACAACAACAAGAGAGAAGAGATATTTTCAAAAAAGAGCCTAAATCAGCTAATGTTCCAAAAAAGAGTTACGTATACTCAGTCAAACAAAGACTTCTATGGAATTCACTAAGCTTCAATTCGTGAAAGACTGTTTTGTCAAAGTACTTAAATTCTCTGTTCAGAAAAAGTTGAATTCTTTTCTGAAATTTGTGGTTTTTCTAAAACAGTTCCTCGGCAAATTACCGAATGTTCAAGTAGTGTGTAAAGGCAGTTAATTTTATTATCTCAATATTATGGAGCGTATTTCTGTCGCTTGATGAGAGCATTGGCATGTGTCAAACTTCTTAGCTTTTTCAGCGTCAACGTTCAATTTTGTTTCACTAATTTTTGCCTAATGCTCTTTGTTTTTCTGTCTTTTGATGATTTTTTTTCAAAGTTTTTTTCTATGAAACGCAATGTATTGATAATCTTTCTATAGTTTGGATAACTAGGCTTAATTCTAGTTTTTGTTTATCAAAGTGTGAGCAAAACAATGTAAAGTATTTACTTTCTTAACGAATTCACAAGGAGGACATCTTGTGAAAGGGAGTGAAGCTATGAACTGTCATGGATGGGGTGATCAAATCCTAATACCATCACTTCACATAGTTTGAAACATCACGAATTGAGATCCTTCTAGAAGCTAATGAACGAATATAGAGAGCTGCTTTATCATCTTTGATGTTTTGGAGAGATTCACTCTAATTTGGGAGGAAACTAGTGTGTCCATGATTATAAGGCAAAAAAATCCTCAGAACTAGAAATATTTGTTACTAAAACATTGAAGCTTTTTTATTTCAAATATAGTGCTGTGAAGCACTATACTTAAATCTATCTACAAGAAACTGCAGAGAGAGTTTCTCAGGCAATTCAAAGTATTAAAGCAATCACATAGACACATCTTCATAAACTTTTTGAACCACTTTGCTGTCGATACTAATGGTCCTTCCTCCATTTAATTTGAATTTATTGACATCATTTGTGATTCAGCCGTGAAAGGAGTTTTTAGATGATGAGATGCTTAAGTTTTACACATATGTTGAATTATGTAAAATACACAATCATCATATGTTTGAGTTTGGAAGTATTGTTTGTTTGGAAGTACATATGTGTGTGAGAGTTCTTTTCAATCTCATAAATGAAAACATTTATCTACGTTTCAGGATGACAGATGAACCTTTATAAAATAATGAAAGATTGACAGATTAACAGCAACGCTAACAAATTTTCCAACTGTTTAAAAAAGCAGTGCTAGAAAGGTAGCAAGTAGTTTTGTGTAGACAGTACCTTATTATTCACCTGCAATTCTAAGTAAACTAAGTTTGTCAGAAGAATGTAAATTTCTGAATTGACAATGGGATATTCACATTTGTTAATTCGGTTATTTCGTGAAATTCTTCTTTTGCGTGAAAGTATTCGTTTTATATTCAATTTGGAAATCGCAGTTTTCATCGTCTTTTTCTTTCTCTGAAGGATACATATGGATGCATTTGTATTATGTGCAATTAATATGTGTCACCCTCATTGTCAATAGTTCTTGAGAAATAATTTACCGGTTTTAGTTGAAAATGGAATTCTGACGTCTTGATTTATAATCTTTTATCATAGAAATAATGTCAAAAATAATTTTGTCTTCTTTTAGAGTACAACCAAAATATGGTGTGTGTCTTTTGAAAAAATTACGACAATTTCTTTTCAATGAAATGAATCAAACTTGAAAATAGCGCGAGAGCCAAATATAAAAAGAGAAGAAAGGCTTATTGGCCTGCGGGCAGCATTTTGTCGACGAGGGTTCAAGCATATCGCTTTTAGGACCATTTGTTTTCACGCACTTTCATTAAACTCTTGTTTTTCTTTGAATTAGATCAATCGTCCTTTAACAATGAAGAAAGACGGTATCCAAACAAGAAATCGCAAAACCAGCAATAAAGGCAAATGCACCAACAACAGCAACAAAGTAAAGAAGGAAAACTTCCTCTTCGCAGACATCATCAAGCCTTTTGACAGGACGAACCACAAACAATTAAATGCCTTCTCCTCAACCAATCAAAACGTGTACAAGAATGTCAACTCGAATCTCCCTTTCTCCCCGTACATCAACTCAGTCAACAGCCAAAGCATGCTCGCCCAAAGCATGCCCCCATACCCTCAGTCCCCATATAGACACGCTCCCCACCCTCACCCCCTGGTTCATGGCTACTCGCAAGCAATGAACAACTCCAACAACAGTACACACTTCTCCCTCAATGGGAGTATGGTTGGAGCGATGGCTTGAAAAGCACTGACCAATCAAAATTCATTTATTCTTGTTTTCATTCTTAATGTTGTAATAATTTTATCTTTGCAAATTTATTCTTTTTTCCTCTTTTAAAAATATTTCACAGTGTTTTCAAAGCATCACTCATACTCACTTTCAAGTCATTTGAAGCCTCTTTCTGCGTGGCCTTTTAAAACTATCACATTGTGTTTTTCAAACTTTAAAATTTATTTATATAGTATAATACACGTCTAAATCAAAACTATCATATGAATAAATGTTCACTTTCAACGTTTTCAATTTTGGAAATCCTGTAACTTTTTTAGAATGCAGATTTCGTAAAGGACTTGGGTGCGGATTCAAGGGGGCATCGTGGGCCTTCTAAAATTCGTTTAATCCAAATTTGATAAAGACCTATTGATTTAGGTTTATGTCAAGTTGACTTTATTAGTAAATCCGTGGAAGGTGGAGGTGACTGGTTTATTATATACCAAATAATCTTATGTTTATTTAATCTCTTAATCATCTTAAGTTGAGAGAATATAAAATGACATTATATTTGACATTATAATTCATTGGGAGTGGACATTAGTTGTAAATTTCTGATCATGGCACTCCTATCATCTGTTCACTTAAAGAAAAATATTTTCACTTGAGTCGTTCTCAAAAATTATAAAAATAAAAAAAATGAAAAAATAGAATTATTGAGCCTACCAAAATACAATATGCACTAAAAAAGTTTTAAAAAAATGAAAACGACTCAGATAAACTATAGAAAATGTCGATTAAACGTGTTAACCAATGAACTTTAAGATGGTGTAGTAACAGTGGAAAAAGAGCTCTTCTATTATGAGTGTTTATGATGGCGAGATTTATATCCTTAAAAACGTATACATGGAGCAATAGCTTATCTAAGAACAAATATTTTATCGTAAACTTAGCTCAGATTATAGCTGTCAATCAATTCACAAACATGGATATAACATTTGGAAGGAATTTTGAGGATGCTAGATTAAAACAAATCACCTATAAGTGCCAATATATATATTATAACAACTATCAAGATAATTTTAGATTTAGAGCCGAATCCAAATCTAACAGGCTAACTCTTCATTAAAAGTAGAGTAGTAGGATTCAAATAATTCACTTATGCATGCATATTTTTCCAATAAACTTGACAATGTCAATCAAATTTTGATTGATGTTAAAATTACTTACGAAAACATTCATTCAAATATTAAATAAATTGAATTTTTTATACCAAATCGACCATGCTGATTTTATTTCTCCACTCAGTTTTCATAATTTACGCTTTACGTCTGAAAATTATATCAGGGAATATCATTCAAATTTTAAATAAAATATAAATTTTTATACTAAATCAATCATGCTGATTTCATTTTCCTAGTCAATTTTTGCAAATAGAGTGTCAAAATATCGAACAATTTTGCATCCTAAGTGTGAAATTTTCCTCCAAGTAATATTTTTCAATTATTTTGTGCATTAAAAGTGATTATTGACATGACTTATTTCCCATTAAATTTGGATAATTGAGAAAAAAACTAATATTCACACGGAAATTCAAAAGGCTAAGTGCCGCTTGATGAATACCCTATGATGAATTTTTTTTATATAAATTACAAATACGGAGGAAGTGTATATTTTTCCCCAAAAAACAAAATACATCTCTTTTTAGTTTGAATACATATTAAATAATCATATAATACTACTACGGCTCCACTTCTTTATAAAGCGAATAAGACCAATCTTAGAATATGGAAATTTAATTACTAGGGCGAATAAAGTCAATAAAGTAAATTTTTTATTTTGTTTTTTAGTTTGTTAGAAACAATTATTTATTATATATTTACTTAATTTTCGATTATTTTTAAAATATTTTAAGGTCAATAAAGTAAATTTTTTATTTTGTTTTTTAGTTTGTTAGAAACAATTATTTATTATATATTTACTTAATTTTCGATTATTTTTAAAATATTTTAAGGTCAATAAAGTAAATTTTTTTTCTTTTAAAGTCAATAATTTTTTTATGTCAATTTTTTTACAAACATTTTTGCTCAAGTTTTTCTCCAATTGTTACAAGATGGGCAAGCTGGTTGAATGCTGCTTCTTACTACTGCGATCACTTACCAAAAATAAAAGATATTGTAAATTTTTTGAATGCAAATATGGAATTTTGGTTAAGAAAGGGAAAGCATCAGTTGTTTAAAATTACACAAACAACTGCTTAACATAAAAGAAAAGTATATTAAGTTAGGGCAGTTTGTTGAGTCAACTTCTTTTAACATAAAAGATGCATCAAGACTTTTTTACTCTATCAAGTTTGATCACGATGATTGTGCAATTAAAAATTATTTGAGAAAAGAACGATATTGGGAGATATTTTAGAATTGAAAAAGCTAAACATTTCTCCCAGTACTTATGCAGAGTTACAAAATTGTCAAGCTACAACTTGTCCTGTAGAAAGATCATTTTCGATGTTAAAAAAGCTTCTAACAAAAGATAGAAATTTTTCTTTTAATATATTTAATTCTTTCTTTGTGTATTTCAATTCTTCTAAATAAAAAAGCTTAAAATAATTTTTAAGTGAATTTTTTAACAAATAAAGTCAATATTTTGAAATATAAGGGTCAATAACTTTGAAGTTTTAAAGTTAAATTTTGTTCTTTTTATTATTTATAGAAGAAAAAGAGGCCTTAAATGATTTAAAAAGTACTAAAAATCAGGGTTGCGATCGCTGAATTTTTCTACATGGAACCGGAGCCGTAAAAATTTAAATACGCCTCTCTCCACTAACTGGCTCCGCATGATTTAACCACTCACATTTCAAAGACGTTTTTTAGATGAAAGCTAGCGCAAATGTTAATTTCAAGTAAAACACGCATATATTCTCTAATCCTAACTGTTTTCTTGGTTATTTTTTATTAAATTTTTTAAAAATATACACTTAACTATAAGAGCGTGTTGGAACTCACACCGGAGCTAGAAGCTTAAAAAAAGAAACCTAACTCCGGAGCTAGAAAATTTTTTTCGTGGCTCTGAAACTCTGTTAAAGACGCTACCAGGCTTCAGTTTTCTTTTGCAAGTTAAAAAAACTTTTTTTTGAAAAAGTCAATTTTTTCTGCCAAAAAGTCCATTTTTTTTTTACAAAAAAGACAATATTTTTTGAGTTATTAGGTCAATTTTTGTTCGCCCTAGTAATTTCTTATCCTTATTATGACTATGATGCTTTCAAAATTAAGAAAGTCCAAATGTCTCTATCACTAAAGACATTCATGGTTTGAAAGACCTAAGCTGCAAGGAAAGACTCATGAAACTAAATCTACCTTCCTTACTCTATCGTTTCAAAAGGAGAGACATGATGACCGTTTTTATAATATCCGTCATGGAAAGATCCTCAACAACTCTAGGATTTTACCTGATTTTTCAGAAAAAAAACCAAAGATTCCACTCTTAAAAATTTCAGAAATCGTTTTGTAAAAAGTCCTATTTAAAAAGGTTTTTCCCTGAAAGAATGATTAATGGCTGGAATTCACTTCCCGATGATATTGTTAATGCTCCAAACGTATATGATTTTAAGAACAAATTGGATGAATTTTGGAAGGACAGAATGTTTGGCCTCTGCCAAACATTGCATTCTCCTTTTCTTTTTTCCTTTACTCAGATGCGATAATTGACAGGCTCTGCCTACTTTCGCTAATAAATTTCATGTTATGTCATGTTATGTTATACATATGTGTAAAAATAGCATGTATACAATATAAATACAAAATATGCATATATACGGTATTATATATATATATTAAAAATAAATAGAGAAGAATTTACAAAGATAAGAATAAAAAACAATATTTGCAAAACAGATCTGTATTTTTCATTACATTATTTTCAAAATTACATTCACAATTACTATTGTACTGATTTATAAAAAAAATCTTTCATTTTGAATTTGAATTTGCATAAAGAGTTGGAGTGATTCAGCTTTAAAATGTGATTATTCCAGTGAAGGATGGCATGAAATTGAAGAAAATTCTTTGAAGAAGGCCTTTTATTTTGCGGGATTTTAAATTACTCTCAAAATCTGAGGTAATTTTGCGTTGAAACAGACACAAATGGAATCCAGCTATTGATAGATTAGATCATATATATAAATATAGATATTTGTACACGCTATATATTATTAACTTTAAGTAACTTATTATTGAAAAGATAGGAAACCTAAATTAAAAACAGTCCTTAAAATGTTTTTTTGTAATTTTTCTATAACTTTGAAATGTTTGCAACACTATAATATAAGGGAGGTAAGACAATGGATTTATATGGTAACAATTTAATCTGGACAGAAAATTCATTTTTAAATCTTTTTAGTACTCCATGGACACTATTCAGCCCATGTTGATAAATGATTTATATGATCGTGCCATTTTAGCTGATTCTTTATAATCAAACGCAAAAAATTGATTTTGCCTTTCAAACTAATATTTTTGCGTTTATTATTCTTTTTAGAAATAATCATCGCTTTAGGTTACGTATAATTAATTTTCAAAGAGTTCAATTCACACTATTTTTAACATGATTTATTTTCGAAGATATTTCGTTCGATACATCAATTTTTTCTTTAGTGTTTTTCATTTTTGAAAGAGGCAAAATTAGTGTTATGTCGTCGGCAAACAAAAAGAAATCAAGTAAATGATTTGATTAATTTGAGATTAATTTGAGAATGATTTGAGAGAATAAAGGGGGACCTAAACCCGATTCCTTAAGGAACACCTGAATGAATTTCTTTTATAGAAGAAATGGTATTATTAATGCAAACAAGTTGTTCCTTACCTGATAGTAAGGCGAGAGTGGAACTGGAAAAACCAAGATACTTACTTTAATTTAATTAAAAGCTTTTCATGTGATATATTATTATTAAAAGCATCTGACAAATCAAGGAAAATTGCTATCGCAACATCTGATTCTTCTAGGTTTAGTTTTGGATTCTTTCAAGAAGGAAAGTGTGAAGATATTCTGTACTAAATCAATAATGCTGACTTCATTTCCGTACTAAATTTTTGCAATTAGGAAATGAAAAATTCTGAAAGTGTCAATCAAATTTGTAGATTACGCCTGAAAAGGGGTATCTAAGAATATTATTCAAATTTAAAAAGAAAGAATTTTTTATACTAATTCAAACATGCCTATTTCAATTGTGGAGACATTTTTGGCAATCAGGTGTCCAAAATGTCTGAAAGTGTTAATTGATTGTGCAGTTTACGTCTGAAAATTTTCTCCAAGAATATTAATTAAATTTTAAAGAAAGTTTATTTTTTATACAAAATGGAGCGTGTTGATTTCATTTCTCAACTCAGTTTTAGCAATTAGGATATTGAATAATCTAAAAGTGTCAATTTAATTTACGGTTTACGTCTAAGAAAGTGTCTCCAAAATATTTATATGAATTTTAAATAAAATATATCAAACATAATGATTTTACTTACTCACACATTATTTGCATTTAAAGCGTGAAAATGTCAATCATTTGTGGTTGACCAATAAAAATTATTTCTAGCATATTATTTATATTTTCCATAAAAATTAATATTTTTTATACTAGATCTCCATGTTTCATTTTTGGACTGCAAGAATCAATGCAGGAATGTCTTTTCCCTAAAAAAAAAAGGATTGGAACCAAGAAAGATTGACTCGTTTTCCTTCGGTATGGAAATAGTTAAATCACTGATTATCCCTTTCATACAATCGAGATCCCTCACAGGGCTCAGCAACAGACTAAAAGCAAAAATAAACTTCTCCTTGAACTCACCTTCTCCGTCATTTACGAGTTTGAAAGACAAAAATGGAGCAAATAGACGCTGTAGCCAATGTCTAAAGCTCATTTTTGGACCAAATTATAAAGCAAAAAAGGATAAAATCAAGAAAGTAAAGAAACAATGTCAAAAATGCGAAAAATGTTGTTGTTCCTTGCATTCTGTCAACCTGTGTTTTGACTACTATAACAAAATCTGTTTTTTTGTCTCTAATAAAAATATGCTTTAAATCTTTTTTCAAACTATTTAAAATTCAAATTAGATATTAAGTGGCGTAACTAGGTTGTGTACCAATAGGCCGAAAACTTGTCAACTCAATAAACAAAAATGTCTAATAACAAAAAACATTTTTTTATTAAAGTTTTGACTCATTTTGACCTTAAAAATTTGCCAGAAGTAGGCCAGAGGGGGCAGCAGCCCCTTGCCCCTATGCTAGTTACGCCATTGGGTCATATGCCAGATAGCATGAGTATTGCAGGGTAAAGTAGAAAAGTTAAGAAAAACAGTTTTATCTTTTAGTTTGTGAAATTAACTTTTTTAGATATCAGATAAATTTTCAGTAACTAAAACTTGCTTTTTTTGGTACAACTGTTATTAAATATTTTCAATACCTGCTTTAAAGGTAAAGTGAATTAAAAATAGAATTTAGTCTTTTGATTGGTTTATTACAGTTCATCGATTATAAATATTTCAACTGAATTTGAAACAGAGTGAATATCATCATTCAATTCAGCATACTTGAAAATGCTAGTTTTGACTAATTTTGTAATAGAAATATAATTTTTCTTTTTTGATAGCCTTTGTTAAATGTGATTGATTAACGACATCAAATAAATTTCATGTCATCATTCAATTCAGTGTACTAGAAAATGATAGTTTTGACTTATTTCATTATAGAAACATAACTTTTTTGACAGAATTTGTCAAAAATGATTGATTTTGATGACATTGACTGAATTTCGTAAAAAAAAATTATACCATTATTCATTTCATTGGAAAAATTAATGCCATCAATCAATTCAGCGAACTTGATAATGGTAGTTTATACTTGTTTCATGATATAGATATAATTTTTCTTTTTTGAAATGTCTTCTCAAAATGATTGATTAATAACATATTGACTGGATTTCATAAAAAAATTAGTGTCATCAATCAATTCAGCGTAGTTGAAAAGGGTAGTTTAGACATGTTTCATGATGTAGATATAATTTTTCTTTTTTAACAGGACTTGTCAAAAATGATTGATTAATGACATATTGACTGGATTTCATAAAAAATTAGTGTCATCAATCAATTCCGCGTAGTTGAAAAGGATAGTTTAAACATGTTTTATGATGTAGATATAATTTTTCTTTTTTGACAGGACTTGTCAAAAATGATTGATTAATGACTTATTGACTGGATTTCATAAAAAATTAATGCCATCAATCAATTCAGCGTACTTGAAAATGGTAGTTTTGAGTTTTTGCCAACAAAATAGGTTCTAAAATTATTTTGGAAGAGGGGAGGGGCGGAATACGCCCCCTTGCCAAAAAACTGCTCAAAAATTGGCAGCCTGAAATAGGGTTAAAAGGAAGACTTTGTCCGAGGAAAAATTCCCCAAAGGAGTCTTCGTTCATGTGCACGAGAAAAGATGGATGAATGAAGACGGAATGAAACTGTGGCTTGATAACATTTAGGCCAATCGTCATGGTGGTCTGTTGAAAAATCCATCATTACTCGTTTGGGCCAGCTTCACAGCTCATAAAATAGAAACAATTAAAAAAAAAGTTTCGGAAATGAAGACTCAATTAGCCGTTATTCTAAGAGGACTGACAAGTCAATTGCAATCACTTGATTGGAAGAATTTTTTGCGCCAATATTGGAATGAATGAATGCAATTAGGAAATGTTGATGTAATTCCTTCAGGAAGAAGAAGAGGCCTAGCCTTTCTACAGTGTGCGAATGGGCGAAGAATTCACGGGACAAAGTTAGAGTTGACATCGTAGCAAAATCATTTAAAAAATGTGGAATCAGTAATTCAATGGATTGTAGGGAAGATGACATGTTTTTTGAAGATGAAGAAATTGATTTAAATTCTAGTGACTACGACAAATGTGATTATTTTGAAGGTTAATCAAAATTAATTATGTATGTATTTGTCTTTTTCTATTTTTGTTAAATTTCCTCATTAAAATTTCATATGTGTCATTTTATTTTGTCTTTTAATTTCTTATAGTCCGAAAAATAGGGTAGTTAATATTTTAATCATCAATTGCCTATAAAAGTGATTTGAACATTTTCAAACATTAAAAGTTACCATAACTATATGCCAGATAGCAACAGGTGAAGATATAGCGATTCTCAAAAAGATTTTATAAATGAAATCGAATTTGATCAATTTTTTCCTTCAGTGTGAATGAGAGACTTTTTCTAATTCAAAAAATAGGTAGAATAAAGAGGAATATTGGATACCATAAAAAGTATAGGAGAAATTATGTACAGAGTACAAGCGTGAGTAAGGTTGTTTAACAATATAGGTCCTATTGAGATAAAAGCTGTCTTTTTAATTGTATTAAACGAGGGAAGGATAAAATAAGAAATAGAAATCAAACCAAAAGAGGAAAAAAGTGTTCGGTTTACTTAGAATAGCAGCCAGTAATACTTTTCCTCATTGTCATTTTACAACAATTGTTGTAAAAAATTTTATTGCTAAATTAATATATTTTAATATATAACACATCTATGAGGTTATTATTCAAAAATTTAATTGAGAAATAAAAATTTATTAATTTTACTTTTATTAGCTTTTAGCGCACAAGATGCTCTAGGTAGGTAGAAATTTGGTCCCATCTCTATTTATGAGATGGATGAAATCATTTTCATCTATTTGACTTAAATATATAAAAGTCAAATGTAATGTTGAACTAAGTAAATATATAACCATTTTAACCACATTGAAATTTAGTATTCATTACTTGTGCATACATTGACAAAAATACCGTCGTGGTGAAATAGCGAAAGGTCGATTTGATAAATGGGACAAAAATTATTCAAAATTGATAATAAAAAAAATATATGTGACCACAAATTAATCAAAGTTAAACAGTAACCGCAATTTAAATCTAGAGTGCCCAAATATTTTGAGAATCAAATTGAATATGTTGGATTTACTGTCTATGGATAAGTTTATTTTAAAATAATGAGAGAAAGTGTTTTGCGTTAAGTCAACTGTGAAATCTAATTAACAGACAGGCAAAATATTTTGGGCGAATAACAAAATTTGGTTTATTAAATAAATTAAGATAATATTAAGTATATAATTGAGAGGTTTGATTGATTTTTTGACAGGTTTGATTGATTTTCATAAAAAAAAAATAACTGCCATCATCAGATTCGCAATCAATTATTTAGTAGGATAGATATAGCTATAGGGAGGAGTTACCAGCGTTATTCTGAAATAGAAAATAAAAATAGAGGCAATTTAGTGTGTCATAAGATTTTCAATAGCATTAATAACGGATGCTAGGAATCTTGGGTGTAAAAGAAGATATGAGAGTACTATTGGTGAATTAAGCAAAAATAGGGAGCGTTTTTGAAGATCTTGGCGATGAAAAGATAAGCTCGCTGACATGTGAAGGTGAGATGGTATGACATTTATAAGGCGCACCAGAAACGGCAGTATGGACTTTCGCCAGCTTTAATTCGGGAAAGATATTAACTAGTGAATTATTGAACGCGGAGTTGTAAAATTTTTGTCTTTGAAGGGATGTGGGCAGGGCCGGTGCCAAGTGTTGCGGGGCCCGATTAGAAACTTAATGGTGGGGCCCCCTCCTCTATATAGCAAATTTTATAACGCATATATATATATACAACATCATACATACATATAATCCTACAAAAGATAAATATATAACCATTAAATGAATGGTGTAATAAAATTTTAAAAGCAAAATGAATAGATTTATCGTTTTACTTTTGATAAAAAGAAAGACAATATACTCTTTTAGAATAATACTTTTCAAGCTTTTCTATTTGCAAAATATTTTAAAATATTTTCAAAGTCTAATGCTTTAGCAATCTCATGTTCTATAGAGAGCCTTCCTCCCTATAATTTTTCAGCCATGACAAGAGTTGTTCATATGATTCCATTCCTTCATTAATGTCCTTTTTTCACCTTGTAATTCCTTGCTCACGTAGTTAACTTTAAAAAGTACATCATACCAAAATACTAAAGAAACTAGAAATTTGTAGTTTTTTAGCTGGTTGGCTAATGATTCGGCTTCTGCTTTTATCTTGGGCTGATCTGCTGTCTCTGCTACTTCAACAAGTGCATCATATACTTCTCCAACCTGATAACGAATAGCTTTAACGCTATCAATACGACACTCCCACCTTGTATTGCTTAAGGGTTTCACTGTTAACATAGTTACATGTTTTTTCAAAATTGCCCATCTTCTAGTTGATGCTGAGAACAAAACATAGATGGCCTGCAAGATCCCAAAAAACGTAATAGCATCTGGACAACACTTAGCTACATCTCCGAGTAAAAGGTTAAAATTGTGACATGCACATGGTACAAAAAATGCTCTTGAATTTTCCTTCAACAGTCGGGCTTGTACTCCAGACGCGTAACCTTTCATGTTGCTACCGTTGTCATAGCCTTGGCCTCGAATGTCCTGCACTTCTAAATTCAATTCCTTTAATGATTATCTGAAATTTGATCCATGGTTTTATCCTCATTCTGCAAATAATTGATGATTCTCTCATCTTCAAACCGAGGGCGTTTCAAAGATGGCGTGACAAGGAACTTTTTTAAAGCACCTCTATGCTTTTTATTTTCTGCTGCCTTTGCCTTGGCCAATGCTCGTTTCTTGTTACCACATAAATATTTACGCCCTTTATCTCGATTTCTACTTGTGCTTGTCATGATGTAGTGCCTCTTTATTTAACTTTTGTATTTAGAAAAAGGAAGATCTAAAAAAGTAACAAAACAGAAGAATTAGTAAAGAAATAAACCTATCACAAGAAATTAACATTTTTAAAATAATATTTTTTGGTGATATAAATTTTAAAATATTTATGTTGACAAGACGATGAAGACATTGTTTGTAATTGTGAACAGTTACAAGATTCTAAATTGTTCATTTATTTAAACAAGACAAAATTAAAAATATTAAAAAAAACATATTCTGATGAAACTTAGACAAATTGTTATAAAATATTCAATGAAACAGTTCAGTAAAAAACTTATGACAATATATTTCAAAAAAGCAGAATAAAATAACTTTAAATAGCTAACGCCATTTTGCTTTTAGCGGAAAAAAAATTTAAAAATTACTAAATATAAAAACAAACATGATTACCTGTAGCTATTCGGTACATGACCTTGAGCAATCTCTGGGTGATCTATGCCACCACTAGTAATTAGGTACCTTATTTAGATCGAGTCTATGCAGATTTGGACATTTGTAGTTGGGTAATCAAACTAGAAGGGCCGAGGATGTACTTGGAGTTAAATCTTTTATTTTACTTATTCTTAATGTTGCAATAAAAATTTTAAGTGAGATGAAATTACCTGTATGTTGTTGATAGCACAAGTTCGAGTTGTGTTAATTCATATAATCGTCACATAGAGGCATTCATATAATCGTCACATGGAGGTGGGTGTGTTTGTTTACTCAGAATGTGTACTATTATGTTCGCTATTAGTTACCTTTCGCCAAATTTGCATTAGAATCAAAAATGAATTAGGTTTAAAATGTGATATCTCACTTCAAAACCAATTGATCCAGACGAAATTAGCAGGGTAAATAGGTCTCGTATAGAGCAACTAGTATGCAAATATCATTAGCAATAACACGCTCTTTGCTCAGATATTGCGTTGTAATATCTCATTTTGTAAATTTCGTATTTTGGATTAATTTCAACTGTTCCGATCATAGTAAATGCGGGGCCCTTGAGACGCGGGGCCCAATTTGGTCTAATCGGTCAAATCGGCTAAAAACCGGCCCTGGATGTGGGGTAAAAAAGAGGAGATTAGTGTATTTTGAGATGAAGATATCGACATTGATCGAGGCAGGATATAAGTTCATGTGCGTTAGAAACGGTTTTGAGAGATAGGAAGGAGAAGAAGAAGAAGAAAGAATTTATTCAGCAGAATCAAAAAAAAAGTACACATATAGATCCAAAAACCAAACTGTTTTTGAAAAAAAAAACAAACTGTTGAAGAAAAAAAATCATGGAGAGTTCTGCAAGGGTGTGTAAAAAGCATTGTGGCCGCTGGTATATACACCCTGTGAGGAATTGCAAAAACGCTGAGTTTCTTATACGAATCTGGAAGAATAAAATAAATGAAAAAAGGTAAAGATATCAGAAAAATTTCAAAATATGACAATATTACATTGATAACTATAACAGGAAATCATACTGTACAAAAATACAAGTACATGAATATAAAAATATATAAATAAGTATATATGTATGTATGTGTACCATGTTGGTATAAGCTTACAAACAATTATGATTAAAACTATGAATATTCATCAATTTTAAATTTTATGTTAATATACAATCAATTTGGCATCATATATAAATAATTTAATCATTACAATTTGTACCATACTTGGATATAAAAAAAAATTTGAGTAATTTTTTATACATATGGAATGTTTTATCAATAAAGTTAGTTTTTTCAAGAGTTGTGTTCCAAAACATAGCAATTCTGTATTTTAATGTCTTTTTAGAACCTTTTAGTCTGCACTGTGTAATAACTAAATTATTGCAAGATCTCAAAAAGTAACTCGTTTTTTGATGTACAAAGTTTTGCCACTCCGAAAATATTTCAGGAAGTAAATTATTCATATATTTGTATGTTAGTTTACATAATTGACTTAAATATATATCATTAATTTTCAATAAATTTTGGTTTATAAAATGAAGTTCTGTGTGATCTCTAAAGCCTAGGTTGAAAACCACTGATGAGAAAGATGTGAGAGGTTGAGTGCAAGTTTGAAGTTAAGTGGCGAACGAGGGAGTTTTCTCTTATGTTTAGGTGAGTAAGGCCACCAGCATAAGTGTATGTGGAAATGTTTGGTAAGGCTGATTAGGGAGGAGGCTGTGATAGAGAGAGATCGTGCATTATGTTTTGTTGTGCATGTGTAAAAAATGGAAGGTAGTAAGTAAAGTGAAGAAGAGCCTGTAAAAGGCGGAAGTTTTCGATTTCAAAAATTGAAAATATAGGATTTAATGGAGAACGAGGGGTGTAAAGATCGATTGTTTTGCAAAATATTTGTTTTTGCATATAGAGGTTGTGCATGAAGTTTGCGCCGATTCGTGAGTTAAAAGAGATGGGTGTATAAAGGGCTGAACTAGGTATTTAGCAATGTTTGGTGCCAATTTAGCTAATAGAGAAGAGTAGAAAGAAAGGGATGCGGCAGTGTTGTGGAGTGTGATAGGAAGAAAGGGGAGAATAAAGTTGTATGCAAAGATCAAGCGCTTCATAGGAGTTTTTTGGAAAGTTGTAAAGGTAGGGTGTTTGTTAGAATTTCTAGGCACGTGTTGAAAGTCGTAAGAGACTTTGGTGCTCCTAACCTTTTGACACCCACGACCCCAAAACTCTTAAAACTCAGGCGACTCCCTTCCGAATATTATTATCAGCCCGTGACGAAGGGAACAATAACACGCAAAGCAACTGTGCTCACTTTGGGATATGAATGAAGCAAAGAGCACCAGAAGTGAGTGAGGGGTTTTTTGATAAAAAGATCACGAGCTGAAGAGTCTTTGGTCAAATCAAGGAAATCATCTTGAATATCATCTGCAATTGTTGATACATCAAGCTCTTTAAAAAACGGGTTTCTCACCAGAGTTTCTTGTTCTTGTGATAATTCCGGGAAGTAACGTTCAAGCTCAACTTCCAGAGATTGAAGATGTTCCGTAATTTCGTTCTTCAAAGACTGATCCAATTTGATTTCTGATACATCAGCCATTGCAGAAACTTTTTCGAAAATTGCGACGTTTCCCACGTTGCTTTTTCGATTCCAGTATATTAGTTTGGAAAGAAAGGCACGAAGGTTGTCTTGAGAAACAAGAACATGGGTTTCTTGCCTTCGAAGCTTCAAGTACAGCTTGTTCAATTGATGGAAAATATCCACAAGGTAAGCAAATCTCTTTTGCCATCCCTCATCATCAAGATTGGCAAGAAATTCTTTTTTTGTGCTGCGGGGATTCAATGAAAACTTTTATTTCGTCTTTCAATTCAAAAACAACATTACCTTTTGAGAGCCAACGTGTACATCAGTGTGATAAAGAAGAGTCTCGTGGTGGGCATTCATTCCTTTGCATAATTCTTTGAATGATCGGATGTTGTGTGCTTTAGATTTGATAAAATTCACAATTTTAATCAAAGGGTCAAGAACTTTTTGTAGAGGAGCAGGAAGAGTGCGAGCAAAACTATAGAGTGCGAGCTTCTTCACCCTAGTGTGAAATCCAGATTTCAATCCCATCATGGGTGGTGCACCGTCTGCAAACACTCCACACACCTTTTCCCATTCAAGTTATTCTTTTTGGAAAAATTTTACAATTTTTCTCATGATATCGTTCGCTTTTGCTGTTTTTTTCAAGCTCACTACAAAATAAAAATTCTTCTTTTATGTTTCCCGAATTAATATATCTCACAAAGATAACCAACTGTGAACATGAACTTATGTCCGTCGATTCATCAAAGCAAACATTGGAGAATCTTTGATTTCGGCCAAAATTTGTTCCTTAACATCAATAGACATCTTAGAAACACTTCTTTGTATTGTATTTTCTTTGTACTGGACTCTCCTAAAAATATAATATTAAAGAGGTTGGAAATTAGTATGTTATATAGGTTTGACCAAGCGGCACTAGTGTGGTTTAGCTTTATGTATAGAATATTAGGCATAAAAATTTGTTTATTAGACGGTTATGTTGATTTTGAAAATGGTGTCTATGTTGAATGTCGAATTTGCATATTTTTGATATTGCGTACTGATGATTGTGCCAATTGAAGCATGATAGTTTTGTATTATCGTTTTTATGGATGCATTTCGATATGGAGAGACCACGAATACCGCCATAAGTACAATTAGCTGATGCGGCTTTACATTTAGTCGTTGAGTTGCCCAGTTTAGAAAGTTCTATCATTGATGATGTAATGGTTTTTCTAGAGTTAGAATAAGAATACTATAAGTTTAAGAGATTTAAGGAATTATTTCAAAATAGTGGGGTTACTGAGCTCAAGGATTGCAGTCTATGAAAAGATATCTGTATTTCCATTTCGGCATACAGTATTTAGGGTGCCAATATTTCTTAACCTGAAGTTTTGCTCAAAGATTTTTGCAGAGGAGGAGGAAAGTAGTGTTCTCATTGAAAGTAGATAAATCTTTGCATTTAATTCTGTTATTGTAAAGCAGTGTTTTTCAAACTTTTTTAGTCCATGACCCCTTGTAGCAGTACCAGACCTGCAATGACACTCTCATTTACATAAGCCTTCTAAAGATGTAATAATTTTAAAAAGCATAGATGTATTTTAAAATTTAAAATATGAATCACAGCAGAGAGAAAAATAAAATCTTCATTGATCTTTATTAGTGTTTATTAACCATGGCAGTATTGACATTTAATGTGAATAATGTATCTGTTTTTGTATAACAAGCAAATAAATACAAGGGTTTGTACGGCTCAAGGCACATCGCATGTCTTCTTCAGCATGAACTAGCCATCCTAACTACAACAAGTAATATTCAAAAATGGTGCTACGACAATTATATGTCCAACAACCTTTCTAAAACGTATACGAAACTTTTCTCACCCAAAGTTTATGCCAGTCCCTCAACTTCATTAAAGCAGAGAACATTAAAACTACAAATTCCATAAATATCTTGGGAATTAATATCTCAAACGCAGCTTTACAATCGAACACCACTTCAACATAACCATGGCAAAATTCAAACACCAACTCAATGCTCTGAAAAAGTCTACTTCATTACTAACTACTTCTCATAAAACTTTACTGGTTAAAACCTATATTCTCAACAATTTTAATTATGGCCTGAAAACCTAGTTCCCACTTCTAAACAAGAAGGACATGGACAAGTTTGAAAGACTAATTAAAAACTGTCTGAAATATATTTTTAACATAAAACAATATTTAAAGATTTCAATTGATCACTACAAATCCTCAAAAATTCTCCCAAGCATCAATTACCTTCAGCTCAAATTTCTTCTTTTGACATACCCTCGCACGACCAGAGAGGGCCGCTTAGGCCGAGCTCTAACTTCGAGTAAATGTTGACACAAATAATGAGTAAATTTTTAAATATGAGCAACATGAAAATCAAGGAAAAGGGTATTTATATTATTATCAGTTATCAAAAAAATTTTTTTGTATAAAATTATTTATTTAAGATTAATTTTTTGAAATGTATACTTTAAAAGGTTTTTTTGGGTCTATCAGGCCCATCAAAAAAGTTATTTGATATTGCAAAAAAAAGTTCTATTTTATATAAAGCATACAAGTAGAGAAAAAGCAAGCATTACAACATAGTTAGTTTACGATCTTATCATATAATTTCTTAATGCTCCTTGCAAACATCATGTTTGCAAGATGTGCAACTTTGGAAAAATTTTCGAATGTTAGGTTTGCACATTATGCATGGACCTCTTGTAGACGATGAAATAGTCTCTTGCAATTGTCTCTTATATCCATAGAGACCTAAAATTATGCGTACTTCTCTTGGGATAGATGTACATTGAACTCTCATTTCCATTGCATTATCTGCAAGTTGAAAATAGGAAATTTATTATTTCTTTATAACTCCACATCTGGAAGAATATAATTATGGACAGTTATTCATAACGATTACTGAAGTGTTTAGAGCATACATATCCAAATAGTTACAAAACACAGTATGTTGTGAAATTTCGGCAAATTTGATTTGCCCACACTAGTACTGGTTATAGACCAGCATCGACTCTGGTTTTTTTCTTTCTCCACAAAATGAGTTTGGGCCATAGTGCTGACTGCTCATTATGAGAACCGCTTTGAAATTGATGCGAGCGTGGTTTTTGGAAATGTATGCAACAAAAGAAGAGAAATCACTATATACCACTCGAGATTCACATTCATTAAGACCTTCTTGGCTTAGATATCTTTTTTTGAAAATTTGAGGAACACACCTTCTAGAATCTAGATGAATTCAATGTAACAAGAAAAGTTTATGAATGTTGTATACCCTAAGAACATAGTTTGTGGTCTATGAAAAATCGATCACATATTATTCCTGTTTCGCTGAGAATTGAAGAGTTCAAAACTAAACGCTTTGTTATTTCGACACCTATGAAAAAATTGGAATCACTATATTTTGAGATGTAAATTTCAGGCGATAAAACGGTTCGGCGGTCATTTTGGTGGTAAAATTTGATCCCTCACTTGCCAGGTTTCCTTGAGATAAAAATTTTTATTGGACAATTTCCTCGGTATCTCAAAACTTGCTCATCAACAGTAAATAATTTTTGTATGTGTCAGAGACTAGCGGGGACGCCAAACTTTCCCGTTCCCCGCGGGGAAGTTTTTATCTCCGTTATTGGGGAATTGATAGAAAAATTGATCCTTCATATTCAGCAAATATATACATTTTATAAAATCTTTATTATCTTTTTGTAAACATATACATTATTTACTTCTTAAAAAATTCGTTTTGGTTGCATGACAATTTTTGTTGGGCAAAATAAGGAATTATTTAAAAATTAGCTTAAATAAAAAAGTTTTCATATTTTTATTTCATGAAATACTTTTATATTTCATCATTGAGAAAATTGTTTCCCGACCCGCCCGTTCCACGAGGGAAGAGCATCTCCTCGAACGACATAAAAATTCACTCCCCGCTGGGCTACACGTATAAATATTTGTATGCGTGTAGTTGTGTGCTTGTGTGTATAGGTATTTGTCCCTGTTTGCATATTTGTTTGTATTCGTGTTTCTATGAGTGATGTCACATCTTGAAAAGCATGATCTTACTTAGTGAAGACTTTATTGAAATGGTGGTGTATAATCCTTATAGAGGCAATTTTATCCATTTCTCTTTCTCTGGTCAATAACTATGGTAATACTAATGGTAATACCACTAGTATGATACTTACTGGTAATAATAATGGGTTGTCAAATCGTAAAAATCTTTATATTAATTTAAAATCATTTTTAGTAAGAACAGCTTTTACAAAACAAAGAATTTTTTTGCGAAAAAATTTTTCTATCGAAACTTTTTGATCGTGATTTATTACCATTTGACAGAGGCAAGCAATATAAGTAAGTTTATCAATGCAGAATGATGAAGCAAAGAAAATCACATGGGTAGAAATATAGTTATTTTCTTCTATAGTTTGTCTGATAAAATATCAGGAGATATATATCCAGAGTCTGTACTCATAGTGAGAAAAACAGATACCTATCAAAAAAGAAGCGCGATAACGGAGAAAACAGAAATGAGGGATAAAGAACAATTTGAAAAACGCGGGATGAAGCAAAATTTGAAAAACGCGGGATGAAGCACAATTTGAAAAACGCGGGATGACGGAGAAATAAGAAACGTGGGATGACGGAGAAATAAGAAACGTGGGATGACGGAGAAATAAGAAACATGGGATGACGGAGAAATAAGAAACGTGGGATTACGGAGAAATAAGAAAAGAAACCAGAGGATGACGTAAACACGAAGATGTGAAAATGAGAAAGAGTTCGATTATATTTTGCATGTTGAGTACACGGTGAAATTATTTTTCGACGTGCAATATGGAGGGAAATTGTATACAAATTTCCCACAATGATGAATAAAATCGAACGAATGCCGTTCGTTGCGTAACATCTTTTGTGTAAATACTATTCGGACTCTATGAGGAAAATATAAACCTACCACAATGATGAGCAAATGTTTCACCGTAACGTTTTCATCACATTTTTGGAAGAGATATTCATTTATTACGCGTCTATTGCGTACGTAATTTATAACTTCGATTCTAATCTGAGAGGAAATTGTACAGGCCCACAATGATATTGAGCAACTGTAACATATTTATGACATACTCGAAAAAAATATTCAGAAATTTTGTGTCGACATTGTAATTTTTAATTTCTCAGATTACTTTTACTATTTTTTTCATAATACATGCTCAAAAGTTGGCTAAAATTTAAATTTTAGACAGCATATATAAAAATTTAAATCTTGTGAGGGTTAAAGAACTTCACTGCTCCTCAGAAGAAAAGCATGTCAGTCTAAACAAGTTTTTTAACATCCCACCAATCCGATCCAAAAAAAAATTGAAAAAGACATTTTATTCTACTTCCTTGCTTCTTTTTAGCTCCTTCCCAAGATTCGTTAGAAAAATAACCACATTCATCAAGTTTAAAAGACAACTATTTCAACATTATATTAATGATCTGTCGTCATCTTTTACAAATTGAGTTACCTCATTTGAATTAATATGTTTTTTTGAAATTATGTTCATTCATGTATAACTTATGAATATATATATTTTTCTTTGACACGGTTGTGACACTACAAAACGCCTATTTTGATTTAAATAAATTGAATTGAATTGAATTGATCTTTTCTTGCAGCTCCTCGGCACTCCGATTATGAAAGGAAGCTACATTACCCCTTTCAACTTTCCGCTTCCAGAGAGCTAACTTGCCAAATAAAGCCTTAATGGCATCGGTGTGCCTTATAATGGTGGTATCTGGACCCTGTAGTTGCCTGGTTAAGTCCGTTCAAAGCTTCAAATACATCTGCCAAGTAAGCAAGAATAAACTTGAATGGCCCCTGGATGTCATTTAACAGGTGCTCCGTTTTCTTCCCTTGAGCTATTAGTAATTCATCAAAAAGTTCAAATACACGAGCGATAACATTGCCCTTTGACAACCAACGAACAGATGTGTAAAAGAGGAGGTCTTGGTGAGCAGAATCCATGTCTTGGCACAACCTACAAAAGAGCTTGGTGTTGAGTGCCCCTCCTTTGATATGGTTGACGATAAGGATCACTGTTTCCAAGGTAACTTTGAGAGGAGCAGGAGAAGACTTGGAAGCAAGAGCCTCACGGTGGATCAGACAGTGTGTTGTAATGATTCCTGTGTTCTTCTCTTTGAACAGAGTCATAAATCCTGACATGGAAACGAGCATGCTGGGTGCTCCATACGTACAGACACCAAACAATTTTGCCCATTAAAGTTTTTCTTCTTCCAAGAATTTGGACACTAAGTTCATGATATTTTAACATTGGTTGCTGTTGTTAGTGGTCTGCAGAAGAGAAACTCCTCCTCAACATAATCTTGGGAGATGAAGCGAGCATAAACCAAAACTTGATAAAGATGTGCAACGTCTGTTGTTTCATCCACCTGGATGGCTAAAAATGGACAGAGTTTGATTTTGCTGTCCGCAAACTTATCTGATTAAGCTTTTTGACACATTTCTAATCAAGAACAAGACGAGTAGCCTCTGCCATGTAAGGTTTAACAAGCTTCTCTTAAATTGTGTGTGACTTCTTCTGCTTTGCAATAAGAAGGTAGATATTATACTATGCCTTGACGACATTAGTGGGTTGTAAGGGAACTCCTGTTACATGATCGAATCTAGACCGTTTGAGCAGGTGTTCTTTGATTTTGAAGTATGCAAAATCCTTGTTTGCCAGTTCCGGATGAACCTTGGTGAGGTCTTCCTTCAGCTTGAAAGGCTTCTTGCTCTCGTTAACAAGTATTTTCTTGCAGATGAGACGCACTGTGACAACGTCATGCCATTGTTCACTATAAATGATAAGCCAAAGCAGAGAAAACTCTCGTGGTATGTGCGCTTCTTTGAAAACAAAGTTATCAAGCGTTAAGAAGGAAAATAATCTTACAACAAACTAAAACATAAAAAATAACAAAATTCTAAAATATAATGGATGTGTTCACATCTCATACATTCACTCTGCATCCACAATACTTATTCTATATAAAAAGGATAAAAAATCTTAATTTTAGAGGAATGTCTCCATCCAAATAACATCCTGCCAAGAGGGAAAAACTTGTTGATAAAATAGTGAATATCATATTATTATCTTATTTACAACGCTAATTAACTTATCACATTGTTCCCTATTTCATACTGAAAAAGTACATATATAAATTAGTTAATGACATGCAGTCAAAACCTATTAAATAAAACCATAAAAATATCAGACCAAGCCACTGACTCACTCTGTGTCGGGGAAACAGGGTGTTGGGGAAATACTTCTTTCTGTTTGAACCACTCAGTTTAAAGTGTTTGATGAGCTAGTTTTTTCTCTTCCTGTTTTGAAAATTGGAAGTAAATGCTTTCATTATTTGAGGATCATGTGTTAGAGATGGTAAGTATAGATTTATTAGTTTCTAGATTTTTGATTTTGGCAGCGTTTTCATCTTTAGAGTCTGAGGGAGTAGGGGGACTATTTTTAAATAAGATCGCTGTTTAAAGATGTCTTAGGATAGTAGGAATTAGAGATTTTTCTATTGATTCCAATATTATTGTGTTTTAAAGACGCTCAGTATTTTTATACTTTAGGCCAACTTTTGAATTTTCTATAATCTATAAGCTGCTTCATCACAAATCAAATCAATTATTTATTTTTAATTTTCGTTTTTCGTTTTTTTTCGTCCAAGCTTTTGAGATTAAATTCTTAAATTCTATATTTAAATGAAATTAAAAAATAAAAAAGCTAAAAATAATGATGAATTGTCGATCCTTCGAAAAAAGATTGAAGAAGTGAGAAATTAAAAATTTAATATTGTTTTTTTATATTTCATTAGTTTATCATATAATATTGTACTAAAATTTTAATTAATTTATAAATTAAGTCCCCTTAAATTTAATTATTTGTATACTCAGCGCGGTTGCCAAACTCATACGGGGAGAGAAGAGATCATTCTAAGGTGTGCTGAACTATAAGAAATTGTATAGATTTATATATTTTAATCTTATAACACACTCCACTAGCCTATATCTAGCATAAAGTTGAGAAAAATATATACAGAAAAAGCTAGGATACATCTTGGTTAAGCTGTGAAGCACACATGAAATGAAATATTTCCATAAAATCCAATTTGATGTAATTTTTTTACCTTTTTTTGAGTCTATAAAATAAATTTTTTAACTTAGTTTACTTTTTTTGATATATAAATTTTATTTTTCATGGGTTTTTTTAGCTGCATAGAATGACTGGGTGGTAAATCCTCTTTCACTCGTTTGATCGACGAATTATTTTATTCGAATCAGCTCTAATTCATTTCAGTGTAAAAGTTCCCTTATCCGCAATTTGAGAGACGTTTAAAATGGAAATGGCCTATCTCTCAAGAATAAAAAGTCCTATAACTCAAATCATAAGAATTAATTTGGAAACCTTCAAATTGATGATAATGGAAATATGCCTTTCTATGAAATCAAAGATGAAATCAATTTTTTTGCAATAAAAAAAATTCAACATAGATTAGATATTTTGTTGATTTTTTTGAATTGATTAAATTCTTAATTTAAAACTTTAAGGCAGAAACGCAATACAATTAAACACTATAATATGATCAACACTTTTGTTGAAAAAATTAAGCCCTGGAGACATAAAGTCCAAATTGAAAACTTCCATTTGTTTTTTATCTTAATTAACTTATCGGAGAAGTCAATAATTTAGAACAGTGTGTTGAAGATATGAAAAAAGAAATCTTGTATAATTTGCATTAGCTTTATTAATGTTAAAGGTACCGTAGGATGTTTTCATCGAGATTGCACAATTGCGCCTCTTGTATCGAACTATAAGGAAAGCAGGCTTGATGCGGTATTGAACCCAAGACCTTGAGTTATTCAATCGACGATTGAACCAACCCCACTCACGTTCCTAAGAATTTTTGCAATATTTTTCAGATGTTCCAATACATAATGTTAATTGGAAACTGACACTAAATATTAATATATCTCAAAGAAGTTAATAGATATAAAAAGTCATTTATCTGCGGCAGATAATTTTAAGTTTGTGAAACTTCAAGAATTTTCTGTAAAATATGATTCTATTTACCCAAAACGTGGACAACATGGTTAGAGGGGGGGGGTTGTATTAAAAACCAAAGAACAAAATAGACGTGATGTTCAAAGCGCTTACTAAACAACAACATCCATCCCACTCTTGTTAATAATAATTTGAGTCTTAAAAAGATTTGCTTATTATTTTCATTCAATAATATTTTTTTTCATAAACGTTATGACTTACTCTTTTTTGAATTTCACATTAAAACAAAGTTCAAATATAATGAATAATTTTAATTTTTACAACACTTCACTTATTTTTTATTTTAAAAGTAGGGGGTACAATCGTTTTTAATAAGTAAAGCTTGAGTAGGGTTGGTTAGATGCTGGATTCGATAACTCAAGGTCTTGGGTTCGATTCCGCATCAAGCCTGCTTTTCTCATAGTTCGATACAAGCGGCGCAATTGTGCCTTCTCGATGAAAACACCCCGGGGTACCTTTACCTTTAATAAGTAAAAAGAGACGTTGTTCAAAAAAGTTTGGGAACCACTGCTCTAATAAGTCAAGATTTCCCTAGGCTGGGCCAATTCTGATTATAATCAGCATCGCAAAAATTTGTAGAATCGTAATCATATTTCAGAATCATAATTATTTCCTTAAAAACTTTAAAATCAGAAATTCAAAGACAGTTTCCTAGTAATTCTATTTACTTTTGAACATTTTAATCAGTAGTACAATTAATCTATCCTAGCTTATCGTACTTTTGTAATACCAGATTGGTGAAAATGCTAATCTTTTATGACATAATTTCATTAGCCATGTGAGTACAATTAAGTATCTTAAGGATTGTGGATGACCTGGCCTTCTCCAAAAATGAAAATCATTATAAATCGACCTCACATGAGATATCAATGTTCAAAGATTTAGAAAAAATATCAACACCTTTTGAGAAAGTCACTAAACTGTCAGAAAGAACTTTTGTTACATCAAGTATTGTAATGTGTTTTGTTCGGGGTTTAGAGGCAGTAATGAAGAAACTAACAACAAAATTCACGTCTAAACAAGTTAAAATGCTAACTATATTATTGTGCCGCTTGCTGCCTTATAACACCTACATCTTCCACCTTGCTACTACACTAGACCCTCTCTAGAGTTATGCATCGGGAGTACAAGCAGAGATACGTTACACACTAAGAACTGCGTTTCACTGTACCTTCCCTATCGAGACAAAGCAATTAGATGACAATACGCCTACAGAGTAGAAACTCTGTAGAATACAGAGAGAAGTCACGTATACCCCCACTTTAGTGTTTGACAGTTATGACAAACATCTATATGAATATTTAAGTGAATCAGTACAGATGATCCACTAAACTACTGGAAACTAAATCGATCCATCTTTGCACAGCTAGCTAAACTCTCATGTAAATGTCTACAAATGCCTACCTCCTCATCACCAGTAGAGCGTGTTTTTTTCTATAGCTGGAAAGATATTCCATCCTGTACGATGTAACTTGTCGGATGAGCGCTTTTAGCATTTGATGTTTATCCGTTGTTATCAAGAAAAATACTTCAAATAATCAAATTCAAAATTTTAGAAATGAAAAAAAACAGAATCAATATTGTTATTATAAATTCAGAGAATCCGAATCATAATCATTATTTAGATTCGGCCCCAACCCTTGATTTCCATGACTCTGATTTCCATAAACACTTAGAAGCGAATTCTTAGTGCTTTTGTTATTCTGCGCAGTATGAATTAAAAAAGACGCTAGTATTCTCATACTCAATCCATATGAAGACATAAACTTTCCAGTGCAACCAGTTCCATTAGTTGAATCTCTGTTTTGATTGAAGCAAGAATAAAGAAAAACAGAATAGAATGGAACAATTTAGACGCGAGCGTATCTGAGAGAAATTACAGTTGTATTTAATAATGCTAAGCAATGCTTTGAATTGTAATCTGAATCATAACGTAATCATCAAAATATCAAAACTTTGTGAAATCTATCTCTTTATGTGAACCTTTTTCATATTTACATGCACAAACGTAAGGGGTACATCTTTACATTTGAAGAAGCTCCAATAAGTCAGATTAGATGGGGCTCTGGGTGCCAGCCAGCTGATATATTATGCGTTACAAATCTTATAGTCAATTTACGAGTATTATTTTTTTAAGTATTGCGCCTTTGCTAACATAAAACACTTTTCAAAGGCGTGTGATGGAAGGAATAACGAATCTGTTTTTCCAAATTAAAAATGTATAAGCTCGGCTCAAAAAAACAGCGAATGAACGATGCTCGTTGAGCGGTACGTCACTAAAATCTACGAAAGCAACCAAATCGCGATTCTCTTTCCTAAACTACTATACGAATTATTGCACATTCAAGTTCATTGAAATTGGGTACTTTTTGTATATGGTGTAGGTGTACCACTTATTTTACTTAGAAGGGCGGTTAATTAATTATACACCCCCTCCCCCCTCTGCCCTCCCCCTATAACCATTTAAATGTGTCTCTAGGCTATTAAAGCCTTTGTTTACTCAAAGATTGTTAGCATATTTATTGTAGTACATTTTTGTCGTGTTTGCTAACTTGATGGCGTCATCAAATATTGCTGACATCTTCCTTTTTAGACTATGTCACTCATTTTCAAAAAATCATTTTTCTTAGATTTTTCCTGAATATAATGCACTCATTAAAACTCTTTTTTATTCTAGAGTAGAAAACATATAATTTCAGATAAAGAAAACTTTAAAAAGAAAGCCTTAAAAAGAAAACGACTTGGAGAAAATGAAAAAGACATTAACTAAAATTCAAATACATTAAAATTTCGTATTTTAAAATGTCTCGTCAGGATAACGTCACTGGGGTATAACATAACGAAAAATTTTCAATTTTTTTTTATAGTTCTTCCTATCTAAGCTAAATTTGCTTCGCATATCTGTGAAGAATTGTACATGGGACGTGTTGTTTTCGAATTATTTTAGCTTCTCTAAGGATGAGGGTAAATTGACACCCTTCCCTAGTGAAACACGATTTGTGAAAAATGTATTGAGCCTTGTGTATACAGATAACAAACTACAAGATCCTTCTGAAACAATGACGCAATCAGAAGTAAACATTTTGATTTTTTTATTAGAAATTTGATTAAAAGTTTTTATCTGATCGGGGACAACTACTTTTTAACGTTTTTGTTAAAATATTTGAGTTATAATGGTAGTATACTAACTCTGTAAACTTTGACAGCAAGATCATTGCTTTTCTACAATTGGGATAATTTCATCATCTGAATAATTTTTTTAATGTTCTGTTCGCATTTAATGGGGTTTTACTGTATTGTTTTAAAGATTATCGATTAACATCCAAAACGTTTATATATCCTGTCACATTTATTCATTATACGCAGTGCTTTTTTAAGTTCGAACAGAATTCAAACATTGCGTCATTCAAAGAGTATCCACTTTCCACTCTAACTCAAAAAGGTAAGCCTCCTCCTTTTCCCCACAAATCTTTAATCTTACTTCACTTACTTGAATGCAGGTCTTCAAGCATCAGAATACAATATTCCAACAGAGATTCAAAAGCAGTCCATTTGTTTAGCTTTGCAAGGCCATGATATTCTTGGCGCAGCCAAAACTGGGTCCGGAAAAACGTTGGCATTTTTAATTCCCGTATAAATTTTCAATATATATCATCTTGCTACTTTTTTCGTTCTCCACCCCCTTCACCATTTTTTGCTTTGCCTGCAATTTTTTATCATAGGAAGTATATTTTATTCCTAAATTTTCCTGTTTAACAACACTTTGATATAAATATCTTTCATCATTATGTTTATTCATCGCAAAATAAGTTTTTTTTTTTTAAAAAATGCCTATGTGTAAGAAAGTAGAAAGCGTTCTAAATGATTTTTTATTTAATGAATTTTGTCGTATATATTATAAAGGTTCTAGTTTTTTAGCTTTCAAAAAAACACAACTATTTTAGAATCAAACACACAAACTAGACGCACCATATCAATGTTGCTTGGTGTATGGGTTTTCTTTGCTTCAATGAAACTCACACTCATTCATATAACTTACGTTCAATCCTTATTCCCTCCTCAGGAATACATCAATTTGAATTATTCCAACATTCTAAATGTTTTATACGGGAACTATTTCCCGCGCTTGCTATTTATTTGATTATCCAAAAGATGGTTTTTAAACCGAGCTACGACTTTTCATTACTCGTTATTTCATCATCACACGACTAATCACTGATTTATTCATAACATTTTTTCATTAAGGGCTTTCAATCTTTTTATTTTATTATTTTATTTTTGTCAGTAAAATTTTGTTACAACTATTTTGAACAGCTTTTTTCATTTATGCAGGCAACAAAAACTTCCTATAGAAAAAGATTGACAAACCAACACTTGTCACTTCTATCCAAAATTCAAATGACACATGGCATGTAAACCAGTCATTTCAAAAATTGAGAGTTTTAAAATTTTTAAAAATCTCTCAAAGCGGTTCAATATTCCTCCTGTAATGGAGCAATCCTGATCAAATTTTGAATAACATTCAAAGTTACTATACTGTTTGAAATATTTTACTATTGAATATAGATACCTATTTCGTAAAAATCTATTGGAAAAAAACAATATATTCATCAAGTTTTTGAGACTGACTATGGTACAGTACAGTTGTTCTCAAACTAGCATCCACGGAAACCTAGGGGTCCGTGAAGGGCCGCGGAAACCTAGGGGTCCACAAAATTTTTTTCCATCAGGTATAATGTTTTATAAAAATTTTTTTTTATATATATATTTTGTTTTAAATAATTTTTCACGTTTTAATTAATTTTTTTTCAATACATTTACACATTCTATTATTTTTGACCATTATTTTTTTGAGTAGGAATCAATTTCTTTATTTTTAACAATGCTCTTTTTTCTTTATCTACTAAATGAAAAAGAATGTGAAGAAAGCGGTCTCTTTTTAATTCATTACAAATAACGTTGATCAAAAGGCTAAAATTTGACCGATAATGTTGAATTTTCGGAACATTGTTTTATCCTCTGTTTTGAAAGAAGACTTGGAATAATAAATGCATCTTTCTTCTTTACTTTGATAGAATGAGCGTTTTTAAAGAGGGGCGATAATAAGTATTTTGGTGTGGGGTCCTTGGGATAAAAAAGGTTTGGAATCACTGGCACAGTAGATTTAAAGTCAAATGAGATGTAGCATTGGTGATGAAAAGTCGTAGGATGAAATGACGAGTGGTAAAGTGTTGAGTGATGAAAAGTCACCTAACCTTTTAAAACAACTAATAAAAATGTAATCATGCCATATGTTATAAACATATAATTTTTTTAATTTTACTACTAAAGTAAGATTATTTTTTGCTTTTATAAAACATAGTATAGAAATGAAATGAAATGAAATGAAAAGAAAATTTGTTTAAAAAATGAACATCATCTTCTTTGATACTTTTAGCATAAAACCAAGCAAATTTAGTAATCACTTTTAAAATAACTTTAATTCGGACTTTTAATTCAAAAGTTTTACAATTTTATTCTCAAATTTCTAATTTTTTTTAAATACAAAAATTAATCAATTTTTAATGTACATGCGCTACGCTTATTAAAAGCCATAAAAATGAAGGGAGGAAATGATTAAGAAAGAGTTGACCTCTAATGATTTTCACTGAATTAGACTAGATCAGAGCTGCCAAAGTGGATTATACCGAACACAAGTGTTGCGCAAAAGAATGATTTGGGTTCCGTGAAAAAGTTCAGAGTATAAAATTTCAATAAGCACTTTCTTAAAGGTGGTAAATAACTTCTAAAAATAGTTGTCAACTAAATTAAATGTATAACTTTTGGGTCTAAATACTCAGTAGTCCATAATCTATAAGATGTTAAACCTACCAAACAATTCGAAAATAAGAGAAAATTAATTACATTTCGTCCTTACAAAATATCACAACGTGAAGTTCTTCAAAGCATTTCTGAAGCAAAAAAAGTTTCCCAAACTTTTGAAAATGTTTGGGAAATCCGGCTTTAGATAAAAGAAATCCAAAATTGAATAAAGGATAAGGGTTTCTCTGAAAAAAAAATTTCTAAAAAAAAAAGGGGGAATCACTTATTATCTAAGCCACGTTTGAATGCCTTTTTTATATTTTTAACTAAAATAGAAAACCTTTTTCGGTCAATAAAGTCAATCTATTGAATTAGATTAATAAAGCCGAAAATTTTTTCTTTTTATTAAAAAGAATATTTTCATGTTTATTTGAGAAAGTTTTTAAAATATTAACTCCTATTTCTCTGTCTCTCTTTTTCAACCAAATTTTTGGGATATATCATTTTTATAAAATTTGCAAAATTTACTGACAAATGTAAGAAATGTCAAGATATTTTTTTAAATTGATTGATTTACTGACAGCCAAAAAAAATTTAAGTACGAGGATATTTTATCTTTCATATTATAATTCATAATTTGTGAATATAGACAATTATTTTCAAATTCAATTTTTTTATTAATCCTCTCGGGCATTTTTTTGAAAATTAAGCGTCTGCTTTCTTTTTGAATCAATTTTCATAGAACCTAAAGCCGGCGCTTTTAATTCCTGGCTCAGCGCTTTGACGCATTGTACCTAAAAAGGTTAAAATGAACATTTTTTAAAAACTGACTTTTTACAACTCTTTCGATCAATTTTATTGCCTCTGTGATAAATTATTTTAACTCTTTGAGGATCGGTGTGAGATTTCTCTGTATTAAATATATACAACTCCATTGATCCAATTCATCATTTTTGATTAGTCTTGAAAATTCTCGTACTCAAAGGGTTAGTTTCGTTTAATCAATTTAGCATTAATGTTTCAGCTCTTGGAACTCCTGTATCATCACTCTTGGAGTTCTCTAGATGGGCCTGGCGCAATAGTGATTACACCGACTCGGGAACTCGCTTATCAGATATATGCCGTGTTATGTAAAGTTGGGAAATTTCATTCCTTCTCTGCCGGACTCATCATTGGAGGAAAGGTAAACTTCTTTTCCCTTTGAAGCTATCGATGAGTATCTCCTTATATCTATATTATAATATTCCTGGGTTTGTGTGTTTCGGTGAATTGATTCTTATTTGTTGAAATAGACCAATCATATTCGAGAAAATAAACTAACTCACCCATGAATGTTATACACTGCCGTGTAAAGGTTTTTTTGTCACCACAGAAAAAAAATCATAACATCTTTCATAACGTTCATGTAAAATAATTTGTTTTTTACATAACTTTCAAAATTTAACTCTTAAAGTTTTCTTTTCTATCTATATTTGTAATTCGTACTCAAGATGTTTAGGATTTAGAATTTGAAAATCAAAGGATTGCTGAAGCAAATATCTTGATATGTACTCCTGGAAGACTCCTTCAACATATGGATGAAGCTTACTGCTTTAATTGCGATAATCTCAAAATCCTAGGTAAGTTTCTTGTGTTACCCACCTTTTTTCATTTTTCTAGAATTCTTACATTCCCATCTTCATTGCTTTTATTTTTTCGCTAAATTCCTGTATTTTATTGTATCTTGTCTAAATATTTTATTTCCTAAGCACTGTATATCATGCATAGTGTAAACGTTACACACATGTAAATCTAAATCATATTCATATATACAGTCGTCAATAAAAGATATAAGTAATGGATATGAAAACCATAAATATAAAAATAAAATTATTACGAGTTAATTATTTCGGAGGGAAAATATCTCATTCCGACTCCAAGTATTTAAAAAAAGCCGACTGGGACTCCTATCCCTTCCTGTTTACAGAACTTTAGAGCTCGTTCATAACATCATATGTTAACTTCGCAATAGGATAGAAATGAAGCTCATTAAAACCCTTGGTTAAACCATAGTCTTTATACGAGACTTTCTAAGACCTAAGTTAATTTTCTTTGGCTTGGCGAACTATGTTTTATCAGGTTAATTTAGCATGACTTTGTGGGTTAACAGGCTAGGAAATTAATATTCTACATATGCGAAATTTTGTTATAAGCGGTTTGATTTAAACGTAATATAAAGGAGATTTTGAGCAGGCAAGCAAATTGTTTCGTTATATGCGAAATTTCGTTATAAACAGATTTCACTACATTTACAAAGAAAGGAAATAAGATACACTATACTTATCTTTTCACAAGAGAAAGTGTTTCAACTTTTAGATTTAAAAAATCTAGTAAACTAGTTTGGTTACATTTGAATTTTTTGCTATATATTTTCATAGAAAAATCTTGAATATCTTTTATGGAATTTCCAAAGATTAACAAACTCATCATTTAACAATATAATCTTTTGAGCGTGAAGCGGTTGCATTGCTTTGTCAATAGCGCTATCCTAGATGATGGATTCTTTTCGTCACTTTCCACTAATGGATTGGATTTGTCATTTTTTGCTTCTCTTTCCTCACGATCATTTGACTTGTGTAGTATTTTTATCCTATTTCTGTCCCACACATGTTTTCTTAAGTCACATGTTGACAAACTCTCTTCACTGGAAATCACTTTCTCAAACTTGCAGCCAAACAGTTCCTCAGAGAGCCATCAATATTGTATATGTCTTTTGACTGTTACATTAGGTTGAAAGCTGCATTTTTTCAATTTTGTTCTGTATTAGGATCTACACCCCCACTTTCACCACTAATTGCTTTAAATCGGATCAAATATCGATTTCTGAAACTATCAACCAACCGTTAAAAGCTTTAAACTCATTCCAATTTTTACCAAAAGATAGCTTGTTCTTGTATTAGTAGCACCACTAATTGATAGCCTTGTACTAACATCCTTAAAATTTCGCAATCTTAAGATTCCAAAAATCTTTAAAAGATTCTCCCATGTTAGTTTCTTTACAATTTTCTTACGGGTTCTTGGAAGATTTCGTCTTTGTTGACTTTCTTCAAATTTAGGAACAAATGCTTTGTAACAAAAATGTAAGAGTTCATCGTTTTTATTCAATGGAATATCAGCGTATATTTTATATAGATGGCCTTCTAAATCTTAGCATAATGTATCCCATCACCCCAGGATGTGCGTCCGTGAAGTATATATATTACTGTATTTTATATATTGCAAGTTAATAATTTAAATATTATATTTACTCCTGGTAATTTACACTAAACTTAGAAAAATCTTCTCAGCTCACGAACATTTTGGGTGACGAAGGGTTTTATTTAAACGAATTATGTTTGCAAAACGATGTTTGATTCTATTACTATAATAGGATGGATGCATAGCTTAGCTTTTGAGCTTCTTTTATGAGCTTTAGTATAATAGCGGAAATGTCTAATTTTAACGAGAAAAAGTTGGGCTTATTTTTTGGGCTATCAAATCGGCGTTGAATACAACACTAATTTAACTCAATTGACCTTAGTTTTTATGTAAAAAAATGTGCTAAATTTCATTTCTTGCTCTAAGACCTAATTTAATACAGAAAAGTAAGGCTAAAGTTCTGAATTCCTCAATAACAAGAATAAAATGATTCTATTTAATGAATATATCTCCCAATTTTTTAATGTGAATAAGTACTCAAGTTGCTTGATAAGCTTTTTTGTCCTCTATTTTAGTGCTGGATGAAGCAGATCGCATTTTAGATATGGGCTTTGCAGATACAATGAATAGCATTCTTCAAAATTTGTCTATAGATCGACAAACTCTTTTGTTTTCCGCCACGCAAACCAGGTAAAACAACTTTAATTTCTTCACTCACTTCTTTCTCAACCCCTTTCTTGAACTGTTAATTGCTTTTTATTTGAGAGATCGGATATTGATTCAATTTTTGACTTCGATTTCAAGATTTCGTTAGAGATCTAATCGTTAGAGCGTCGTAATCGTGACTTCAAGGATAACTTTCATTATTTACGCAATACCTTATTTAAACGAATACATAAGAGATGTCAGTAAATGTTTATTTCATAGATATCATTAGAAAAAAATTGCATATGTGAAAGGTTGATAAATAAAAGTATACATTGTATAGAATATAATTTATTTGGAACAAAATAAAAATGGCTGAGAAAAGACTAAAAAAAAGAATAAATTGCTTGTCTTGAGGTTGAAAGAGTTGTTGTTGTTGTTGTTGTTGTTGTTGTTGTTGTTTGCCTCCATGAGCTGTCATCTTGATTTCGGTAGCTGCGTTTTTTAGCTTTGTCAGGAAAGAGTCGCATAACGAAGTGAAAAAGCAAAGTGAGAGTAGATCCATCAAGATGCAAGATGAAAAAAACTTCAACAAGATAAACTGTTATAAAATAGTACGAGGTAAAATAGCAAAAATACAAAAAATGTGACAAACTGATAATAGTAATCTAGAAGTAATATATACTCTACATTGCTACAATAAAAATCAGTTATATATTTTATGCTTTATTAGAGACAAAATCATATAAAAATATACATAATAATAGATAAACAGTGCAATAGATGAGAAGGAAGGTAGTTAATTAATCAGGTTAAAAAGAACATATTTTTGAAGTTATTTAGAGATGAAGAATCTAAATAAAATAGATGAAGTTCTTTAATCTCTTTGCATGTGTTTAGCATCATTTTTCGGCACTTAACTGCGTAATTAAGAGTTTCGATATGAAGGTCATTGTTTATCTAAAAAGTACACTTTTAAAAAGTAAGATTTATAAAAGAATAGGCAGTGTGTTGATTTGGAAATGGCAAGAAGCCTAAACTGGTGAGTGTCATCGTTACATAAAGCAAAAAACAGTGAGAATTGAATTTAGCTCAACTAAAAGACATTGATTGAAAGAACACCCCAAAAGAATATTACAGTAGCGGAGATTATAAGGAAGGAAAACATGTGTAGCAAAAACAATGAAACACATCAGATAATATTGCACAGAAACATTGTGTAAAATTAAAAAATAAAATAAAAATTTTAAAAATATTCATATGGTTATTGTAATATAATGTATAGATATAATATATATACAAAACAAGACTACAAAAAACTAAAGGAATTTCTTTTGATGGAAGTTTTGAGATTTTTCAATTCAGTAGTATCAATTATGTTTCCTAAATAAGGTGTACGTGAGATCACATGATTAAAATGTGTTTGCTATAAATTCTAGGTGAGTGTATATTGTTGCGTTGACGAGTGTAATAATGGGTATGCACTGTGCTATTTTTTGGGATAGTTGATTGAAACAACCAAGCTCTAGGTGATTTTTAGAGTAAAATAAAAGGTTTTTAGATGACTGTTAACAGAATTAACAAAAAATTATTTAAATTTGCACATATTTTTATCAACGTTTCTTTGTGTTTTTTTTGCAAAATACAGACGTTTGTTTGCCTATACTATATCCTGTGCAAGATACGTTCGCTCTTAAATGCGATAATGTTTGCATCATAAGCTATTCTTGTATGTTTTAAAAGTAAATTCTTTATTTTCTCTATTTGGTTGGAACTCTTTTTTCTTGCTTTTTTTTCTGTTTTGGAAATCATTTGCAGTATGCAATTCGCTTTGCCAACGTATAATGGAATAGAAATAGCATATCATTGTTTTTATAATTTTTGAGTAATAATTAAATGACCTACATCCTACAAATTATGACTGGTTGGTCAAAACTGTTCGCAGTCGTAAGTCGACGAATTGCTGTACCTGAATTCAAAAATATCATTTTAAATCCAGTTAAAGTTTTTATTTAAAAATACAAACTTCTTAACACTTCCACGTTTAAAACACGTAAATGATTTATTTTTTTCGGAAGAAATATTATATAGTATCCGTCACCAGTGGCGGTTCTAGATTTTCAAAAGTGAGGGGGCCAAGTTTTTAAAAAGTTGTAAAGAAATAGGTTTAAAACTAAAACATTTAAAACTTATCAATTTTTTTCATGAGAATTACTTGTCGATATTTACAATTCTAAAACTTTAGTTTTTTTATAATCAATTTGGGTGGTGCTCTCATGTTCCGATGCCAGCAGAGACCTCAAATTAAGAGTGCTCTTGGTTTAAGATTCACCCGTCCACATAAGAGAGATATTGCTTCCCCTGGATGCAAAACCCACTCAAAAAAATTAAATTATAAAAAGTTTCGAGTTCATTTTAAATCCAGTAAAATAGGTATTTGTTGTGGAGAGGCCAACATGGGGTCCAGCCAAAAAATTCGGGGAGGGGGGCATGCCCCCTGCCTCCCTTAAAACCGCCACTGTCCGTCACTAATTTGATTGAAACCTTGAGAAATTCACATACTCTAATTGTGAAAGTGGAGTTCACAAATGAAGTTATCGTCACCGATACGATTAAATCGTCGTTTGATTATCATTTTCGTTATTTTTTAAGATATTTTTGACCATTAGTGCATAAAGGATACAAACAAACATTCAAAATTTCTATGTGAGTAAATTTTCCTGTGATGTTACTTTAATCAACTTTTGTGTTACATAAAAATAAAAACTAATATTCATATTTTCCCTCATTGAAAGATGTGTTTCTGATTTGGCTCGATTAAGCTTGAAGAATCCGTATTTAGTTTCAGCTCACGAATTATCCATTTCCACTACTCCAAATCTCTTGAAACAGGTTTTCCATTTTCCAAATTTGCTCCATAAAAACGAAACCTAATTTCCCATTTTATTCTACACTTCAGCATTACATGGTGTGTGAGCTTTTTCAAAAATTTGATGTTCTCTTTTCCTTCATAAAAACGCATCTTAAAAAGAAAATGATCGTTTTCCTCACCACATGCAAACAAGTGCGTAAATTTTAATACTTTCTTAATATTTAGACATTGCTTCAAAACAAAGTTTTACATTCTCTCCCATTCTAACTCTACACGATGTAGTGTGTTAGCTAGTTTAGCGACATCTTATCCGTATACAAACACCAAAAACTCTAAAAATGCGGAGATGACTTAATTTCCTTCATAAGAGATCAGTTCAGGTTCTACCTCATACATATAATATGCATAATATAGTGAAAATACGGCGTGGTCTTTGATATATCAATTTAAAATTTTGGAAGAAAACAAGAACTTGCAAAAAAAATTTGAAAAAACTTTTTAAAGAAAATTTTAATTTATTATTGGATTTTTTTATAAAGCTTTTATTTTAAAAGTTAAGTTGATTTTAAGAAGCTTAAAAAGTCCCACTAACAAAATCATTGAAAAATTGCCAATCAATCTTTTTAACAAAATTGTAAAGATTATTATGTAAAGGAACCGTGGGGTGTTTTCATCGAAAAGACTCAATTACGCCGCTTGTATCGAACTATAAGGAAAGCAGGCTTGATGCAGGATCGAACCCAAGACCTTAATTTATCGAATCCAGCATCTAACCAACATTACTCACTCACGCATATAAATAAATAAAATATGGAAATTTTGATTATAAAAACTCATTTCTGGAAATAATTAAAATTTGTTCTAATTTCAATAACTAGATAAATAATTCGAATCGTTTCAATTAAGGTTAAACGCTAGATTCTCGAATAAAATCATACTGTCCATGTTTTTAATGATAACAGGTTGATTGATAAAAATGATTAATAGAATGATTGCAATTTATTATTTTAAATCCTTACATTCCAATATTTGCCAAATTCTAAAAACTGCTAGAAGATACTATTTATTATGTATATTAGAAAAAAATATTTTCTCGATTTTTTTGCGCAATTCTGTTTCCGTAAAATATAAAAACTAGACGTGTAACATTTTCTGTAGCGGTTGGGCAAATTTTGCAGGGGCCATTCTAACTACACCGATGCTAGTAAAAGAATTTTCGCACTCAATGAATTTTTCCCATGAGCTTTGGATTTTATATCTAATCTTAAATCAATTTGGCTTTAATATCTCTTTAACATATAACAAAGAATTGGCCGGGTATAACGTCTCTAAAGCAATGATAAGTCAAAAAAGAGTTATTTTTAAGAATATTACCTAATGCTGTGTCCCTCTTCCCAATTTCAAACGAAGCGTCAAAGTATCCTATGTAGACAGCCATTGCAATTGCCTTATTCTACAAGTTTTGTGTTTTTATATCCTAAGTAATGGTTATTATTTGGCCGGAAAAGACCATTTTCCAATTTAGAATTAGCAAGGCCATTATTACCCATATGGACAACTCACTATCGTATATAGTTAGCCTGCTATAAAGTTATATAGTAAAGCTTGTTAGTTAATTACTTTTTTGGATATATGGCTAGTTAGTCAAGTAAGTTTTAGTGTGGGCTTCACTCGCTTAGTTCTTTATAGTCCTTACAGCTAATTTTCTTAGACTCATATTATGATTGGACGTAAGGATATCTTTTTTGACGATAGTATGTTTTTTGAAGTAAAAATTTATTAAAATATTTTTTTACTTAAAAAAAATAAGCTCATTTTTGTCTTTAATTAAAAATACACTCAGATTCAAATCTAAAAATTGAATTTTTTGAAATAATTTTAATACTATTATTATTTGTAAAAAAAGTAGTTTTTATGTTATATTTTTTACTTGTTTTAAATTAAAAAGGTTATTATTTTGTGTCTGTAATTATTTGCTTTATATAAAAAATTTTTTCGACTTTATTGTTCTATAAAAACTTTAAAAGGATATCAAAAGATAGACCAAATTGATATAAAATTATTTTTCAGACTTTTTTAGGGTGTTGTAGACAAAAACTGTCTTTATCGACCTTTGTTCGCGCTGATTTTGACATATAAACTTCAAGTTCTGGTCGTGGGTCCTTTTTGAATTTTATAGTCTCTTATGTTCACATTGTGCAGGTAAAATTTTTCTATCAAGCGATTTGCCATTTTCGTCCTGGATTGAGTGTACTTGCGTTGCACGGTTCTTTGGATCAGTTTAAAAGGATGCAAGTATACGACTCCTTCTGTGCGAAAGTGCATGCCCTTCTCATCGCTACTGACATTGCTTCTCGTGGCCTTGGTATTTCAACCTTTTCCCAAGCTATTCTTGTTCGAGTGTAATGCTTTCTATTCAGATTTTCCGAATGTGGACTGGGTATTGCAATTGGACTGCCCTGAAGACGCAAATGCTTATATACATCGAGTAGGAAGAACTGCAAGGTTTTCATACAAATAGCATTTTCTTCCCTTATAATTTTTGTACCATTCGATTTCCTAGTTTTTCAAGCGAATCCTCAAAATATGTGTAATTTTTGTTTAAATCCAGAATAAGTAATGAGAGAATGGGAAATTTATCTCAAGGAAATGAAATAAATACTATTTTAGAGAAGCAAAGGCTAAGATGGTTCGGCCATAAAAATAGGAGATCGAAATGAGAGTTTATCAAAAAGGCGGATGAATTACAAAATTTAGACCAAAAATAAACTGGAAAGAAGTAGATGAGAAAGGTAGGAGAAAGAGATATTTAAAATTAGGCGATGAGCAAAATAAGGAAAATTAGAAATGCAGAATTGAACAAATATTTATTCATAATTGTAAATCTGGCTACACTCTTGCTTGCTTGGAAAGTAGCCGTAAAACCGATTATTATTATTATGATTATTCAAATAATACTTTTTCGAAGATTTTGTATTACTAATATAATAAATTGATTTTGAAATAATATCAAATGTTTTTGGACTATTAATCGAAAATCTTAAGAAATGTTCTTTTTTTCAAGTGTCGACATCGAAATCGTATCGATAAAATTTACCGACCTTTTCTCTTCTTTTTATTTCAACTCCTCAAAATGGCTAAGGACTTTAAATACTTTGAAAAGATGGCTGATTAGCATTTAAAATCTAAGATGTTTCCGTCTTTACTCTAAAATTTTCCTTTCGTAACATTTTAACATAAATTTTTTGCTTCAAATTTTATTTTTAAAGAAGAAATTTTGTAATTTTAGAATTTTTAAAGAATTTTCCAATAAATTGATGATATTTCAAATAGCTTCTTCTACTCTAGTATTTAAAATCGAAAAGATCTTTAGTTTATTGTCACCATAAAGACAAGTATATTTTTGTCTAATTTTTTAAATGCTTATTTAACATTTTTGACAAACGCCTTCATGCTAAAATATGCAGTTAATTCCTACTATCATAGAAGGCATAATATGACAGAGGAATATTCGTCACAGTGTTTTCCTTTCGATAGGACTTCATGATAGTAATTCAAAAAACGAATTTCATTTTATGATTATCTAATTAATAAAATTCTTTATTTCTTCTTCATCATATTAACAATCACAAAATCATACAGAAGCCAATTTTTTTCTGAAACAAACAATAAATCCCATAATTATTATCTATAAGAAATATCTCATAGAGCAAAGAGAACGCTTTGTAATATTTTATGGTGTCTTAAAAAATCGTTTAAACGCTGGTAAGAAAAACATATCAAAAAGAGTGGGACTTCAAAGTAAAGCACTTGAGTTTTTTGATATAGACGTTAAATCCGAAGCAAAATAAGGTTTTAGTAGTAGCTGTGTGAGTGGCTAAATTATAGAAAAATTTTTTAGCGCTTTTCAAACCGTTTTTTAGTTAAAAAGAATTCTATTAAAGTCACAAGGCTTTTTGAGACATTATATGTTTTATGACTGCTTAATTATATCGACACATCTCGATATTTAAACGCTAATTGAAATTATTTCCTTATTTTATAACGTAAAATGCAAATTTAAGCCTCCAACTAAATAAAGCCTAGAACTAGTTATTAGAAAGAACTTTAAAATGAATTTAATTTTTCAATGTCATCAAAAGCGATTTATAGCTACTTTTTTTTACCATGTGTTGAGATTATTCCGTTTTTCATCTACTTATTGAGCCAAGAAAGCTTAGTCAAATTTTTCTCTTTTGCATGCTAGGCGAATTAAAGCCGCTTATTCTTACTATTTACTGATGTTTATAATGAATTCATCAATTTGATGTTATCTTCCTTTTTGAAAATCTGTTTTGTCGGTAGGTGGGGTATTCGCCCACACCAGTAGTATTGTTCAGTATTTATATATTTGGTATTTTACTGTATTCTCTATTAATTCTTTATATCTTTAATTTATAAGTTTTAACGCCATCTAGCATCTTAGAAACCTGCATTTATCACTTAATCCTATGTTTTGTAGTTGTGCTTCTCAACATCAAATAGCGTGAACCTCTATGAAAACGAAAACCTTAGATAGGTCCTACCTACTCTTTCTTTTAGTCTGATTAACTATAGTAAAAAAATATAGTATTGAGCAATTGTCAAACACACTACCCGTCCGACTCATCTGGCATGGCAAGGGTTACAAAACGGCCCTAGTATTTTTGTCCAAATACATCAATTCAACTTGAGTTTTCTATTTTTGCTGTGTCGAAGCTTCGGAATTACCATCAGATTTTCAGCTGAAAAGCATCAGCTTACAATGCGACTCTGTGATGGAACACGTGGTTTTAACAACCAAATTGATTGATTTTTATCAATATCTTGTTTCTAAATACCCGAAAATAAATAAAAGGATTGTTTTTAAAAATTCTATCCTTGCGAGCAAATTTTTCAACGATGAGTGTGATTAAGTCCACGCCGACAACAAGATTAAAAAGTGATTATATGAATGATTTTTTGACTGTTTCTCCTACTACGAATTTAACTTCTCATTTCAATGAAATTTTTAAGGAGACGAGTTGTGAAGTTTCTGAAATATCGGAAAAGAAAAATTAAGAATTAAAGCTTCATTCAATCATCGTTTATTTTATTGATTCTGTGCGTCTTTTAACCCTTGTGTTTTTATCCTGCCCTCAAGTGATTCCTGTTCGATACTTCTTGTATAGAGACAAAAAAAGGCATTGTCAATTTGGTTATACTTTTAGATTTAACGCAATTTACCAATATTTAAACAGGCATTTACCTCTCCCCGCAAATCTAGCATTTTGGAGGTTTTGACATTGCACACTGGTGATGAGAAAACACCCTAGTCCCGACGTCGTATAGTGTGAATGCCTGTTTTAAAATTTGATTGCATCTGATACTTTTTAGATTTTCATTTTGTAATGGGTATAACTCGTGACTTTTAAAATTGTTACTCATTTTATTTCTGTATATAAATGCTTTCATAGCACTCTTCAATTTTTAAGGTGTGAGAAATCAGGCCAATCACTTTTGGTGCTTTTGCCCAGTGAAGTTGATGGTATTTTAGATTTGTTGGAATCGCAAAAAATAAACATCAAGTCGTGTAAGGTGAACATGAACGAAAAAAAGTTGTACACACTTCAATCAAAAATGGCTGCTCTTTGTGCACAAAATCAAGTCCTAAGAATAAGAGCTCAAAAAGTATATTTAGATTTTTTATTATCACTATTAGCTAAACCTATATATTCACTGCAACTTGAGAAAACCAATCTATATTTACTTTTCCTCCAAACTAAAAATCTTTTTTATTGCAAAAGCTTTGTATATACCATACTTTTATAATTCTGAATATCGGATGATCAGACTCTATACTTCAATCGCTAAAAATGTGTACCAAACGAAATAAATTTTTAATACATAAACAAGTGTGCTATTTTGACGAATTCCAAGTTACCTACTCTAGTTGGCCGATTCATTTTTAAAAAATTAATTGCAGATTGCAATTAAAGATTTTTTGTATTTCTTACTAATTAAAATAAATTGTGTTTTAAATCGCTAATTAAAAGCCACGTTTTTTGAACAGCATCATGATGTTTTTTCTTATATCGACAAACAGTGATTTGGCAAATTAGAAGTGCGTAAAGTGGAAATTTGCCAAATTTAGAATCTGCAAAACTAGACTATACAAGCTTCTACCACCTTAGCATATGAGGTAAAGATAATGCGTTTTTAGCGGATGCTTATAAGATGGAGCTGCAAAGTGTTGAACGAAAATATTTGTTCATTTATATTCTCTTGCCTCTTAGAATATGAAAAGCATAATTGTGAAAAGTCATTCTAATGATAGTTAATATTTTCATAGACTTTAGATTCTTATATATATACATTTTTATTGTTAGGGTGGGCAGTGTTTTATTTAAGCATTATAATATTAGTATATTAGATACTCAACTCTACTTTACTGTATACTTTACTTTCTTTGTTAAAAATTACTTAATTCTTTTTTGAGATGTTTGATGCCGAGAAAAGCTAAACATAATAGGGGGCGCGAGTAGGGTTGTTTAGATGCTGGATTCGATAACTCAAGATCTTGGGTTCGATCCCGCATCAAGCCTACTTTCCTCATAGTTGGATGTTAACGCTTACTTTATAGAAGGTTAGCGACTCGTGATTCTAATACTTTCTTATTTTCTTTATGAAAGATAAATCAATGAAAATATGTTATTCCGCTTTTTCAATTTTTCAAGATATTATTTCGAATATTACCCATTTTAATTTTTTATTTTGTCTTACCAATAAATACGCGTTAAGAAAATTGGTACCGAACATTCTTACCCATGGACACATACACAAGAACATACAACGATTTTTTGAGGGATCACTTAACTTCATTGTGCATGTAAGTGTAAAACGTGTTGATGTTATTCTCAAATCGTTGAAAAATCTAAGAATTACCCTCGAATTATTTCGCCCATAAAGCCTTGAAGCCCTGTGCCGCGATACAGTTTTTTCTATGTAAGTAAAGTTTATGCTACTAGGAACTGCTTGAAAGCTGTAAACCCAATCGTCAAAATTAAGAAATATTACATCATAATTACTTAAGAATAATCTTAATAAGACACACACACACACATTTGTATGAGTTTTTTTTTATTGGATTTCCTTCCGACGTCAATCGAATGGCATCCGATTAAACAACAAGGTATTATATTTAGGGTATATCAGGAATCGAACTCAAGACCTTTGCAATAATATTCTCTGGGTCTAACAACCATCATGCCACCAACGCCCATTGGTTGGAACAAATTTAATAGGCGATTTTTGTTTCTTGATCCACCACTGACATACTGATCCTCAATAAAGTCTTTGATTCGCAGATTTTTGAAAACTAGTCGTCTGCTTATCTAAGACTTTTTATATAACAAGCAGACAAATTTTATTTTATTTGTCATGGTGTCAGATTGGAGAGGTTAACACAGAAATTTAGAAAATTATTTATCGGCACCTTAAATCAAAGAAACAATTGAAATGGTTTATTTATTCACTCCAGAAAATGTCAATTTTTGTTTTGAATGCACATCCTCACACAATTATATTTTTGTAACATTTTTTAGTGCTTGGTTTCTTACTTTCGTGCAGTTCATCTCATGCGACACAAACAAATTTTCAAAGTGCACGCGCTGGATCCCGTCAAATATTCACAGTATGCAACCATTTTATAATAACTATATTTAAACTAGATTGTATCAATCAAGCATATATTTTCTGTACCTTAATTTCCGGCCATGAAATGGCAGACTGGCCATATATTTTAGCATACTGTTCAAAGTTATTATGATGAATTTTACTGTCCATAACCTTAGAGTACTTTTCCAATCATTTAATTTATTTAAAACGACAAGAAATAAAATTTCAAACATTTATTTTTAAAGATAATAATACTTAGCCTTTTTTTGCCTAAAAAAAATACTTTTTTTGTTTCCTAACTTTTATGTTTGGATCGTATTTATTGTCATATTTATCTATTTTTGTGTCAATTTATCTTAATTTCAGAAAAACTTAGATTTATAAAATTCCAAAGATTTTGATTTTATAGATCCAGATAGTTTAACTTTATTTTTGAGGGGCAAAATTTCATAAATTCTTTTTTATATCTAATTTGATTTTATCGTTTATTTATCAATTTAAATGTAATTAAAATGATAATATAAGTATAATGTAATTATAAGGCTGAATTTTCGCTATACAAAAAAATTCATTATTATCTCTCAAGTATCGATTTTTTTGTATAATGGATTTTTTTTGTAAATTATTACATCTCTCAAGTATACATTTTTGTTTTCTTTTTTTACACTCATTTTAAGATGAATTCTTTTCTTTCTTATTGTACGGGTAAAAGTTTACTTTATTAAAGATGTGGCTTTCATGCAGTAAGGCATCCAAAGATTTTATTTGGAGGGGCCAAATAAGGCACTACTGTTTAATAAAGTAACAAATGCTGCTTATAACAACTCTGCTCTTTGTGCTTATGAATTCTTTATCGATTCCTTGAAATAATTCTGATTTTATCACGGCTTATCATTTTCATTTCTCATTCTACGAGTAATTTTGTATACAGGTAGAAGACTCGTCTTAAAAAATTGAACGATTTGATCACCACCGCCAATGATTGCCAAAAATTTTCTGTATCTTCATTTATTTGCTTTCTATTGTTAGAATAAGCCCAAAAGAGGTATTCATTTTTTAAATTGTAAATTCCAATTTTTTTGATGGTAGAGCCTATTACAAGTACTCCATAGCTGGCTTCTTGGCCGTAGTATACAGAGATTTTCACTATAAAACTTTAACAGTATGCAAGAATGAATTAAAACTATGAAAGAGTATTCAGTTTTTTGAATTTCTGAATTTATTTTATCCTCATTTAAAATCGATTGGTTATCGATTCTATACGTTTTACCTAAAATGTATTTACATTTTAATTTTATCGAATAGTTTGATTTTTAAGGTCACTTGGATTGGTGGATGTTCCTAAAATTCGTTTTTTGAAGTACAGTGAGAAGTTAACTCACAAATTTGGTCAAAAAAATATTGAATTTGAAAAGACAGAAGACAACGCTGATTTTCCACAAAGTCTAACTGATTTAGAGAATTCAACTAGCAAACATCACGAAGTTAAATTTCCTCAAGCACCAGGTTTTTTTAGAAAACGATTTCAATTTTAACACATTTTTCGATTAAACTAAATAATTTTCTCTCAGTATCATTTTTAAAACCTTTACACTTCAATTGAAAAGAGATGTATGTGATTGATTGAGGAGTATTGATTTATCCCTTGCTCTCTTTTATATAAATATTAAGGGAAAGTTACTTTTATTAGTTTATCTGAAGTAAAAGCTAAATGCAAATAATCTTGATATCCAAATTCATCCATTGGATAAAGGAGCGTATCTTGAAAGTTTGAACTCGGGAATATTGATTCCAAAACAGCAATTCTATAAACATCAAGTTAAGAACATTATTCTGCATTTAAACTCATACACTTCTTTTTAAAAAAAATCTTAGCCTTATTTGAGGCTTTTTTCGAAAATATCTGTTTAAGGACCAGGTTTAGGGGAAACAAATCATTTGCTTCTCTTTTTCAATGGATTTTTATATGTTTACGTCTCACCATTTTTATCGGAACACGGCGTCCCATTGCTCCTAGTTAAACCAAATTTAGCATCTATAACTCTGAAGCACACTTTTACAAACTCCAACTCTCAACACTGGTCCCAGATACAGTGCCTTCACATACGGGGCAGTTGAGGTGTATTTCCGGGGGTGAAATTTCTCTGGGGCGACAAATATAAAAAAATACATAAAACATTAAATGGCACAAATGAGAAAATAAGCTTTAAAAATTTGTTCTCAGTTGTAATGGAAATAAATTTTTAAGGTGTCACTAATTCCCTTTTACTATAGTACAACACATGTGAAAGCTATCATTCATTTTGTAAGATTATTCTTCAAAAATGGTGTTTGAATTTCTTTAATGATTGCTTATATTTGAGAGCGGAGCTTCGAAGAGGTGCGTCGCTAAAACTTTTGCCGCGGGCGGCATTGCAAATTTGCCTAGGACGGTACATAGGCGTGAGAGGGCGCTTCCCAGGTGTGTCTTTATTTCAATCCAAAGCCCTTATATGAAATATACTCATTCAAATCATTTCCTTAATTTTTTATATTATACTCACTGATCACCGAATTTAAAAATGGTATTGAAGCATTCAATTTTAATTTACCTTCAACTTGATAAATTTATCTCAAAATTTAGTTTTTTTTCATTTAAAAAATTAAAATTTAATATTTATCTCGAAATCGTAACGAACTTGGACATTTAATGTAATTTAGTTTTTTTTTATTTTTAAAACTTTTATTTAATAACAGTAGGTTCTTTGGCCACACTGTTACCCTATGTAAATTCATTTATGACATCATATTCATAATATCGATCAAAAAATTCACTGAGGCAGTATACATTAGTTAGTGTCAAATGAATGGCTTCAATAATTGCTTATGTTGCTTTAGATTCACAGAGTTCTTGAGGTTTTTAAATAACAAAAAACTCGTGTTCTTTTTAATGTCACGCTCTTACCATACTTCGTATAGGGCGCTCATTGTGCCTGTATTTTATATACTTAGGACCGCCAAATGGCTCAATTGACCTTGTTAAAAAAGAAGAAAAAATAATCACATTTATAAGGAAAACAAATTTCTAGTGAAATATTTTGCTCATGTCTAAGTAATGAATTTTTATCATATTTTAAATAAAGTTTATTGTAGCATTTTGAAATTAATAGTCATTGACCCATCCTCCATTCAATATTTATTGTGTTTTCAAATTTAAATCTCATAGAACCAAGTGTTGATGCATATACTTTAATCATTAAGATTCCAGCATAAAGTTTTTGTCAAGTGGAGAAGATGATGAAAAGGATGATGAACTGTTTACCGTGAACCCCGCTCCAGCACTGCCTTCTGAACTGATGGAAGGAGGAGAATTTTGCAAGCTTGATACGCCGAAATCAAAGAAAACTCACGTGTCCAAGTAACACTCTTTTCGCGTGTAAATCATAAACCGGGGTGTCGAATTTATTGCTAAGACGATTGTTATGGAATCATAAGAATTGTGCTTTTTTCAAGTATCAGGAAAATGCAGTATCCTCTGCTATTCTTTGTTGAAATGGATAAGGACTTAGGGGACACTGGACATGGTTGGTGAGCATTTTAAATCTAAAACGTGTCCTAAATTTTGCGTAACCTTGCATATTTCATACAAATTTTGGTTTGGAAATGCAAAATCAATTATTTTGAATTTTTAAGAAATTTTCTTTAACAAATTGATATTTTAAAAAATACTTATATATATAAGTACATAATCAGTCCCACGAACTGTATTGTATAGTTCTAACCAGTATAGACTTCTTTATTTTTCCGAGCAATTAAATATTATACAGAGATGAAATGTATATGAATACTTTCGATTTCATTTCAAATATTCAGTGCAATCTATGCGTCTATAAAAAATAATTCATGAAGTATATTTAACAGAGAGAACAACTTAAAATATATTATCGAGTCTTAAAAGATTGCGAAAGTAAGGCGAGAAAAACATTGTAAATAGAATGGGGTTTTCCTCAAAAGTAAACACCTGACTCCATAGATATAACCATTTGAATCTAAAACACAAACAACTTTGGGTGAGTGTTAAATGCCTGAACTAATCCTTTTATTTTAAAACCTTTATACGGTGTAACCAGTGGCGCACATCCTTAAAATTATTGGGGGGGGAGGGAGTGAATTTTTTCTTGCAATTTTCAAAATTACTGGTCTGGAAATACCACGGGAGACCAAACATTCAAGCAATCCTTTAAAATAGAGTGTATACAGCGCATACGTGAATTTATAAGACTACTTTATATTTTTTTTACAAAATTGATAAAATTTAAAAACGATGCTTTCAGCGAAAATATTTTAATTAAATTTACATAAAGCATATACAATAGTTAAAAAAAATATGCCCACTGGAAAGACATTGAGAGAAGGAAGGGGCGGTCCCCCCCCCCCCTCCTGGGTTTGAACAGTGTAATATCTGAGATAAAGTTCATTTATAGACTATTGTAGAGGCGGATGCGCTAATTAAGTCTAATTTTTTAAATCAAGAAAAATGATAATCGGAAGAGGCCTTTTTTGGGATTTGGTATCGTCGCGGTTGATTGAAAACTCGCAAATTATAATCCAAATTTTGTCGACATGTTTTTAAAATACACTAACGTAAACTACTTACTAACTTAGTTAATAACTAACAAACACTACAGTTATTTTTAAGAATTTTTTTCTGGATTTTCGATTTCGACATTCTGGAATATGAACATCATCTATAATCGGATTCGGACTGATGTTATCTTTTTTATTTTAAACTAGAATTTCACTCGCTAAAAAAAAGGCACGAATGGCTGCTCACAAGAACATTAAATTGAATAAGAAGATTGTGTTCGCTGGTGAAGATTGCTCTGACGTCACAAGCAAAGTTGATGAAAATGCTTGCAACAATGATGATGATGATGACGTCATTTTCGACATTGAAAAAGCAAAGGAATGGATCAAGAATCAGGACAAGTTGTTTGACAAGCCAAGGCACAAGCAAATGATAAAAGAAAAGCATAAAGTAGGCGTTCTTTTCCATTTCCAATTCGGGCATCCTAATTTTTCATTTCTTTGCCCGTCTTCTGTTTTCGCTATATCCTTCAGCATGGACGTTTCCCGAAACTTTACCTCGGTGGGGCAAAAAACAAAGTAATTCTTCAAAAAAAATATTCATCATTATTGAAAAATTGATATCCTTTGTTTAATTACAAAATTTGCATTTTAAGAGATTGCATAAATTAATGATTTTCTTTACAATTAAAATCGCTATCAGGTAAAAAAACCAAATAGTATTTAAAATCCAAGGGGTCAGTTTACCTGCCTGCACGCCCTTCCTATCGGGCGACAAAATCATTGACCCAAGCACTTTTTAATCCATTTTCTACCAAGCGCAACACGGAATTATTGCATCCTTCTATTCTATAACTTTGTGTCACCTAATTATTTCGCTTGCCTTATTAAAAACTTTCTTCCAAAAATTCCAATTTGATCACATGATATAAAACTATAATAAACTTTCCAGGTCTCCCATAAAATATGAACAGCCAGTCTTAAGTTATTTTAACCCTTATCAGGCAAACATAGGTTTATCAGACTCGAAAAACTTTAAAAATGAAGATTTTTTGTCATAAATTGCATATATATTTTTGAAACTTTAAAAATGCCTCATTCTACTTGTATTTAAATCATCCAAAAAATATTGTTGTCAAAGTTATTATTTTTTTTCCGGCAACGAGCTAAAAACTTTTAGCATTACGTTGCAGGTAAACATGGGTCTTTAACCTTGTCTTTTTACCTTGGGTTTATGTGTTTAATTCAAGAAGTTTTCTGCTTCATTTGAAGTATTGGTAGGATCTAATGAGTGAATTTTTCTCCTGTACTTTGCTTGATTACAAGTTTCAATGAGTTTACCGCTGAAATGTCATGAGTTCCATTTGTATGAACTTCCGCAAATTTTTAAATTTGTATTTTGTGTCTACGTGCGAGCGATTAATCATAAGACAAAACAAACTTAAAAAAATGTAATTAATTTTTTACAATAGTCTATTAATTAATAAACAATTAACTTTTGAACATTACGAATTGTGCATTACTTGCACGAAAAAAAGACTGCACTTGTTTGTTTTTTGATTTTTGTATAATTTTTCAAAATAGCAATCATAAGCTAACCTTTTGTTTTATCACTTAAAATTTTGCATATTTGAATCAGTGACTAGAGATTCCACTCCGGGACGGGAGTTTATTATTCTCTTGGATCTGATAGCGATAACTAAAAAATAATCTGAGAAAAGGTCATTTCATACCTCGGATCAAAATTAGTAAAATTCTGGGGGTATATATAATTTATGAATTCTTTTTATAGGTATTTAAATCTTTGTTTATGTTATAAAATCCAATATGATATGTATATTGAATATTTATAAACGCTAATGATAATATTGATTATTATGATGTAAATTTGATCTTTGAAATTTTGAATGTGAGCAAAAATTTTAAATAACAAAAGAGTTGAATAATTAATAATTTTAAAATTTAGTTGCATAGATCTTTGTGTTTAAATTTAATGTCACTTCATATTGCATATATAGTTGCTTGTGTGTGAGTGTTCTTTTTTGAATGGGTGAATTAGAAAGCTTATTCCATTTTTCCCAGAGAGCTTTTTAAATTTTTAGTGTTTAAAATTGAGAATCAGAATCGTATATTTTTTTAATAGGAATCGTACAAAGCTATTTATAATGCTATAAAAAAGATAAAACCAACATCTATTCAAGAAAGTTTTTTCAAATCAAAAATAAGAAATAGACTTTACGATTTTAGTTTCATTATTTTTTAAAACATAGAATATTCGATTTTATATCTGAAAAACTCGATAAGTTCATTAAATTTTAATTGATAAAAACATACTTATATTTATATAGGATAGAATATTTTATAAAACAAAGTTATCATAGTAGAAAGGGAGAAATTTGAACCAGGGATGAGGGAGTATCTTTATTCAAATGTCATCACAGCAAATGTTAATTTCTTGATAGGGCTGGAAATTGCCTCTTCCTTCCTGACTATGCATCAGTATAATTATAAATTACATCAATTAAAGTATTATCATCTTTTTTTACACCTCACTACGCATCTTTTAAAACTCAGGAGCGAGAGATCTTAAATTTAAGTCATAATGCATTTTAGGTTTGAGGACTGATAGAGTATAAGAATAAAACATCACAGTAGCTACAATTTCAATCACGAAGCGCTCCATATTCATTGCCCAAATTTCGATTTAGAAAGGTTTGGAGGGGAACAATAGATGTGTGGTTTTTAGAGGTAGACTATTTTTAACCGCTTAAAAATTCTGTTATAAAATGATGCGCGAATTAGTTCGTAAAACTCTATAATATGCGGTGTGTCTCATTTTGAAAATAGGAAAAGCGATTAAAGAAGAGACGAACGCAAAACAGAGATGAAGAAATGCTCGGAGAAAACGATGTTGAATATCACGCCGTACTTCGCCAAAATCCCGAAAAAGAAGAAATGGTTGCCGCACTTCTAGAACCGCTTGCTGACGAAATTCCCCAAAATTCGTAATTTTTTTTGAATACTGATCATTTCCATATAATAGCAGGTAGGGGTGGAACGTAATCTCTTTTGTTGTTATAGCAACGTCAATTTATCTCCTGAACAGAGTTAATAATTCTAACTTTCTGCATTTTTTTTTGATTTTACAATCCTGTTTTGAATACCATTTCTACGCTTTGATAACTGTGGGACCATAACTTTTGAGATAGGCGCGTGAAAGCTATGTCCAACTTTATAAGTTAAAAAATGAGAATAATGGTAAATCGGCATGCATATAGTCAAGACTTTATTTGATAAAATAAGACGTATTCATATGATTTTTGTTTAGAAATTCAAAAAGTGTTTCAAAAACTCGATGCAAAGAAAAAAAGGCTAAAGTTTCCAAATTAGAAGAAACTGAAAACTTGGCTCTAGAGTTATTGCAAAAATATTGAAAGTGGAAAAGATTTCCTTCCTTCATAATATATGAGAAGATTAAAAAATCTCATCTTGTCTTGTTATCTGAAAATAAAAGTGTTTCCTTTTCGTTATAAACTTCACCTCAAAATTGGGATAATGAAATATACGCACAAGAAAACTTGATTATTTGGAATTTCCGTAGAGTTTGAAGGCAAGTATTTTTGTCAATGCAAGTTTCCTATTCAAATCTATTCTCAAGCAAGGGTAACAACAATGTCTAATTCCTTTAAAAGTTCGCGTTATGACACTTTTTAGGGGGTTATGTCTCTAGAGTGTACGCTGTTTGTTTTGTCTCCCTCAAAAAGAGATGTGAATACTTATAATGATTTCAATATTTGTATAAAAGATATTTTATACAGTACACTATCGTTAATTCTGAAATCGCTAAACCGGATTATAAATTTTAAAACTAGAATTTTTGAAAATTAAAAGTTTTTTAAAATAAATTTTGCAATTCTCTATAAGGAGTTAGGATTATGACAAAACTCAGCTTTGTTTGTTATTAGGCTGTCATGTGTTTGTTTGTTTCTTGCGTAGTTAGAGAGAAATCCGAATGGGATTGGTGTTTTGATGATGGGGCAATAGCCCTGTTCCAGGATCTTCCTGGCTTTTTTATTTTCTAGATTTTTTGGAGCTTTCCAAAGCTTTGTCGTTCCTTTGAATGAGCCGTTTGTCTTTTTACCTTTGTATTTTTTGGGTTTGACTTTACCTTTTTGGAGGTGGCGCTTATGGGTGACGGATCGTGTCGGATTGAGCTATCTGATTCGTACCCCTCATCGTCTCTTTCATCTTCTTCCGCCGTTGGGGCAGTTGGTTCCGTTGATAGGAGTGATGTAAATACTCTTTTACTGTCGGCGGTGGTATGATGACCATATATAGATAAATGGATAGATAATGATGAAGAGGAAAACGCGGGTCAGCACTATCCTGATTCTGAAATTATTCAACTTGTCCGGGATGAAAATCAAGAAAGTGAAGAAGAAAAGAGTGACTTAAGTGAAGATGAGAAAAAGCCTGTGATATCAATAGAAAGATTGCTAGAATTAGTGACTGAACTGCTTGAAGGTTTAGAACAAAGAAGTTTTGCAACTGAAGAAGATTTGATGAACCTTTATATTTTGAAAGAAAAACTAACCAAGGAAAAACCAAAGCATATGAAACAATTAAATTTAAGATATGTTTCATAAATTATTACCAAAATGATAACTTCAAATCTAAGATTTTTTATTATGCACATAATTTAAAAAAATAAATGATTTTTATATAATTTTCCTGGTAAAATTAGCCTATAAAAAATACCTAAAATGCTCAGGGAAAATTTATTCAAATAACTGCGATGATATGTCCAAGAAAAAGAAACGCTCTGTAAGTCAACAGCGTACTCCTTAAAAATGTTTCTTAGATGGCGTTAAAAATTATTACAAAACGTTGCCAACTAACAAAAAATAATACCAACAAAAGTAGTAGCTACGATTGAATAGTGAGTATTTTAGAACTGATAATAAATTTGTGGTGAATGGATATCAACACGACTAGTCCATATTATTATTCAACTGCACTATAAGATGCATTTTCGTCTACGTTTTGTACAGAACTTGAAAAAACTACAATGCCATAACAATGGATACCCATAAATCGAACAAATAGGAACTAGATATCTAACCAGAGGCGAACCCTGGATATTTTTATAGGGGCATCAAAGGTTAATTTTATTAGCTTTTTGGTGTGAAAAAATGATTGTACAACTTCAGGGATCATGAAAGTAAATAGAATGTATTGAGCAAGAAAACCTATAATTTATATCTTAACCGCTAAATAATTTAGTTATTTTTCTTTGCCACCAAATCCAAAATATAAAAACAGACAAAAAGGTCAATTTTTAAAAAAGAACCAAAAGTCATTGTAAACCAATTTTAACTAGTATGGGATTCATCTACTAGATATCATCATATACTTTGACGTTAAGCGATTAATCAATACTTTTAAAACATTTCTGCCAAAAAAAAAAGCATAAAAGATCTGAAAACTGATCAGAAGAGGGCATTGATATTTCAGAGCCCAGTCAACAAGGAATTTACAAAGCGCTCTTCAAGAAAGATGGTGAAATAAAGAAACACTTCATCCATACACTACACAATCAAAAATGGAGCCTGCATTTCAATGATCAAATTTATGATAAAAATGAATATCAAGCGGATATCTTGTGTATGGAAAGGATTAAAAAACATCTTGGAAGAATTTCATTTATGGAGCGCAATCTCAATGATTTTTGTTGATACAAGTGTTAGTTAAGGACAAAAGAATTGGGGTGTGGTTAGACTGCAGAGAACGTTTTTGAGCAAAGGCTATAAGCCACTTTTTTGAGTTACTAACACCAATCTTAAATAAATCCAGTGCAGTGTTATTGATTAGGAGCTAACAGACTTCCAGTCTAAATTGAAAAATTATTTTGATAGAACTCGTGTTATTGAAGATCAAGCTGGTTGGAAAATGAAGATTCTTTTTCAGTTAGCACGTACATTTAGGTCCTTTCATGAAAACACAGGCTTGCCTTTCATCGAGTTTCAGAAACTATAGCTTTTGGAATTAGCCATCAAACTTAATCCTTCTTGTTTATTTCCTTATGCCAGATGAGAGAAATATATCACAGATGTGTCAGTTCATCTCATATGACTGAGCTTCACTGGTTTGGTCAGCAAATGTAGAAGCAATCGATGCTATGAGCGAGCAATGGTCAGGCAAGAACAAAACCAGCCAACCAACTACTGTTTCATTCTCTCTAATGATTTGCCATAATTAGACTATTGACTAATTTTACTTCATATAACTTACTCTTCAAACTGTTCTGTTATTAATTGAACATTTCGGATGTCTTTTTAGTACATTATTCAAAAAGGGTTCTAATTTTGAAATCCAGGTGCAATAAAATATAAAAATTCAAAGTTAGTCATGGGTGACCTTTTTCGATCAATATACAAAGAAACATTGATTTCCAGTTTTGTATAAAAAGCTCCTATAGAGGACTATGGAGTTGCAAAAAAGTCGTATTATTAACCCATTTACGGCCAATGTAAACTAAAAAAATTTACATAAAAAACATGTATAAAAGCTTTAAAATGTAAAAATAACTGTTAGACGCTTCTATGTGATGGGAAAAATCTTTAGATTTTGTTTTCAAAAGTTGTATATAATCTTATTTCACTTTTTGCAAAAGTGGAGTAAAACACCATAAGACGTCGTTTATGCTATATGCAAAAGAAGGCGTCATGAGTAGGTTAAAACCTTATCAACCCCACTTGTTTTGTTTAATTAATGAAGAAAACACCATTATCTACAAACGTTTCTTTACAACGGTGTTTGTACAACTTCAGCCATCATGAAAGTAAATAAAATGTATTGAAGAACCGCTAAATAATTTAGCTCAATTTAGACATTACTACATTAAAAAATATATATAAAAAGAAGAATATTTATTCAAGATAAATTCCTTGAAGAAAGTGTGTTTTCAATCAAAAAGACCAAATCCCATATCGTCATCACTTTCTTCACTCTCCTCTTTTTTCTCTTCTTTTTCTAAAGTAAGTGTATATAAGGATAAATAAAGCGAGAAAGTTGATTGTGGTGTATTGAATATAATTTTCTTTGTGTAGTAAATCTTACCTTCATTTTTATAATGTGTAAACAAGTCAAGGATTTTTAGTAAGTACGAAGAGAAATCTTCCTTTTTTGAAAAACAGTCCTAATTTTATTTACCAAAAAACCCAGATCTTTTTTGAAGGATCCGATATTGTATCATTACACCACTTCCTAGTTCATTGGAACATGGTAGATCTTATTTTGATCACACGTTCTCTTTTCAATTAGTTTCCCACTTGCTTCTTTCTCTCATACTAATCTTCAAAAGAATTTATAATACGTTTTGGTTTTTAAAATAAATATTTCATACTCAAGATGATTGCAGAAAGTATTATAGGCCAAAATATACACAAAAAAGTATATTTTTACTATATAACTAATATACAACGATTTTTTGAAAAAATTTGACAGAAGTGATTTTCACGCATACACCATTAATTCAATTCCCACTTCCAGGTATTTTTTAAAGGTATTAGCCAAAATGAAATACAGAAATAAAATAAGCATATTCAATTTGGTATAAAAATAGATATTTTATTTTTTTGAAAATATTTTAAAGACAGTATCTAGAAGTAAACCCCAAATCTGATTGAAGCTTTTAGATATTTTAAAAGCATAAATGTCAAATCTGAGTCCAAAAATAAAACCAGCATCTTCCATTTGGTATAAAAACATTTGGTAACATTTTTGTATTTGTATTTTTTATGATTTCGAGTATTTTTTTGTTTGAAAATGTATATAATGAATGGTATTTTGACATGCTTTTAAAATGAAATATACAATAACTCCTTTACTGAAAGCAGCTTACTTTAGTTATTTTGGTTGTAGAATAGAAGACCAAGATAAACCTTGGGCTCCACAAGTTTCTTGCAAATCATGTTACAAGGCCCTGACTGCCTGGTGGTATAAAGTCATTTTCAAGTTTGCCGTTCCAATGATCTTGAGAGTTCCCACAAGCCATGTGGATGATTGTTATTTCTGCCTCACTAAAATCAAAGGTTTCAAACATGCATCCAGAACAAAAATTGTGTATCCGAATCTTCCGTCAGCTATCAAACCTGTTTATCATTCTGATGATTACCCGGTACCTGAATCAGCCCAAAACAAGGACATATTCTTATCGGGGGAGGAGGCGAGTTCTGCAGAATCAAACTCTTCCAGAATAAGCACTTCACCCTGTATCAATGAAGTAGACTATCAACCAACATTTTTTTTCACAGAGTGAGCTAAACGATCTCATACGCGACGTCTATCTCACGAAAGAACAAGCAGAGTTGTTAGTTTCAAGGCTCAAACAACATAATTTGGTTGAAAAGGAGGTGAGGATCACAAAGTACAGAAAGCGTAATGCCGAACTATCTTCTTATTTTGCGTGCAAAAACCGTTTATGTTATTGCTGCAACGTTCCAGAATTATACGACTGCTTAGACTTTCAACATGAGCCATCAGAATGGAGACTCTTTATAGATTCCTCCAAAAAGAGTCTAAAGGCTGTTTTACTCCATACCAAGTGTCTCGTTTGCTAACCCAACTCACCTGAAGGAGTCTTATTAATATGAAGCTCCTTCTTGAAGCAGTTGGATACTCACAGCATCAATGGAGCTTATGTGGCGATTTCAAATTCATAGGCTTCTTAATGGGAATGCAAGCCGGCTTCACCAAGTATTGCTGCTTTCTCTGTCTCTGGGACAGTAGAGCAGTTTCTGAACATTACAAAAAAGACTGGGGTAGGAGAACTTCATTTGAGCCAGGCCAACACAGCCTTAAGGAGACTTCACAGGTCAATATGAATAAGGCGCTCTTACCTCCTTTACACATCAAGTTGGGCTTGATGAAAAATTTTTTGAAACCCCTTGAAAAAAGTAGTTCTGCTTTCCAACATTTAACTCACTTATTTCCGAATTTGAGTTGCGCGAAATTGAAGGAGGGCATTTGTGTTGGCCCCCAAATTCAAGAAGTGATGAGGGACAATTGTTGTAACGACTTTTTAGGGAAAAAAGAACTGAGAGCTATGCTTTTAATTTTTTTGGGAAATGTACGTTCTTCGGATTACAAAAATCGTATCAATGAATTGCTTGAAGCATATGAGGATATGGGGTGTCGGGCGTCATTGAAAATTAACTTTCTTCATTCTCACCTAGACTTATTTCCTCCAAACCTAGGAGCAGTCAGCGATGAACATGGGGAAAGGTTTCATTAAGACACTAGTAAGATCGAAAGTAGATATAAGGGAAGATGGAATTCAAACATGATGGAGATTTTTGTTGGATGTTAACGCGTGATAATCTTGAAGCAAAGTTGGAAAGATCGGCTAAAAAGAAAGATTTTTTATTTTTTTCTCAATATCAAAAAAGACACAATAGGATTGAGGTTGCTTCACATTCAGCATATTTAGTGCCACTTTTGTTCCAAGTAATAAATCGCCGTGTTCATCGTTTGAAGAACTTTTTCCACAATAAAAATCAAAGTTGTAACAATAGCCAGAAAAGCCACACCACGCCCAAAGTTTATATCCAAATCTCATTTGGTTCTTGCATAGTGACCCTCAGACATGGCATGAAAATGATATGATCTGATGATATGAAAATGATTTTGTCAATTGATGCTTTTGGGGCGTTCGATATAAAAAAAATTTGGTGTGGTTAGTGTTAAAAACCGTTTATATAATATTAAGCAAAACTTAACGACATATTGAACCCTTAGCAACCGGTTAGGTAAAATAATGGGACGTTCTAAGGTAAGAACTTAACATTGTATACATCATATAATATACCTTTTGGTTTGACATCTTTAGATTGAGCATCATCTTTAGAAGCGGCAGCAGAATTTTCTGATGAGGCGGCAGGCGCGGATGTTGCTAAAGTTGCCATTTTGCTTTTGCCTAAATTGGGTATTATGTAATGTTCGGAAGAAGTATATTGTTAAGTTACTAGGATACCTTCTTCCATCAGAGCATCTAATTTTTTGCCCTTTAAACTTTGACAAACTTTGTTTAAATTTTCTCTTTCAATGTTGAAACCAACAGAACTTAAGATATTTTCCACGTCTTCAGGAGAGGGATCTTTATTGCCCCCTAAGGTTGCAAGAACATAGGCAGATAAATATTTCATCTAGATACCTTCATTGGAAAATAGGTATTTTGAATAAAATTCAATCATATAATATAAAAATAATTTATATGCTACTTACGTGGTAATTTTATCAACTTATTTAATAGATATCAGAGATCTGTAAAATTCGATTCGGTTAGATCGAGTTCAGAAACCCAGAATTAATGGGTCAAACATGGGTTGAAAGTTTAAATTTTTCACGGGTTCGGGTCGGATACCAGAAGCATAACATTTCAAATACATTCCCCAATCAGGATTGTTAGTAATCTACTTCAAAGCTCATTGGTACTTTTTAAAAGGTATCTATTCTTACTTAAGGTACGTATTTACTTTTTTTATTAAGAATTTTTTAGAAAAATAAAAGTAAAATATGCTTTATGAAACTAAAAAAAATGTGAGTCTATATAAGTGACACAATTTCCAAAACCACGCAAGAGATAAGCGTCACGGTTTCGTTTTTGTTGACGCAGTATCTTCTTGCATCTTTTTCCTTCGATTGTTTTTTGCCCTGAAAGCCCTTTCTTTCGTAGCTTCAGAGCACTCCCCCTGCATCCTGGCACTCTTCCTCTCTCTCTCCCTCACGAGTCGCTTCTCTCTCTCCCTCACCAGTCGCTTCTCTCTCTCTTTCTTTCCTTCCTCATTCTTTTTTTTTGATCTGTAATTGCGCAAGTATTCCAACCTGTCAATTCTTTTCTCTTCCAAACTCTTCTTTTTTCTCTCTTTCCTCTTTTTCTCTTTCATATCTTTTTTTTTAGCGCGTGTGATAGGCATTTTATCGATCTGCAAAATTAGACAAAATATATATCATTTTTGTCCTTTCATTTTCTAGACAATTAGACAATACAAATTTTTAATTTAAACTGATTAGACAAAATATATAGTAAAATTATCGAAAAATGTTCAAATCAAAAAATATTTATTCTTTTTAAATATATCGTTGGCTCCCCTTACTTTTAAAATTGAAAGATAAACCTAGTCTTTAATAATTAATTTTTATCAAATTATGCACATACGAAACTAAAAGTAAGGGGAGCCAACGATATATTTAAAAAGAATAAATATTTTTTGATTTGAACATTTTTCGATTCTTTGATTATTCGACAAATATAATATTTTAAATCGTGCAAATTGCAAAGTATAGGTAATAACTTTTGTAACATCGTATGAGGTAGCAAAATATGAACAGAAAGTTTGATATTTTTTGATTTTTTAAAGAATATTTTTCGATTCTTTGATTACAGAATTTTATTTTGATTATTTGACAAATATAATATTTAAAATCGTGCAAATTGCAAAGTATAGGTAATAACTTTTGTAACATCGTATGAGGTAGCAAAATATGAACAGAAAGTTTGATATTTTTTGATTTTTTAAAGAATATTTTTCAATTCTTTGATTACAGAATTTTATTTTGATTATTTGATAAAATATATTATATAGGTTGGAGATGAATTATCGCGGTATACAGGTTGGAGATGAACCAACGTAGTATACAAATGTATATAGGTAATAACTTATGTAGCATCGTCTCCCCGAATGAGGTATATCAAATCTTACATCTAGCAGAATGTGAACAGAAAGTTGAACATTGTCTCCCTAGTTATTTCTACATGGAATAGAAACCATCGTAGTATACAGGTTGAAGATGAATCATTGTAGTATATAGTTTGGAGATGAATCATCGTAGAATACAGGTTGGAGAAGAATCATCGTAATATACGGGTTGGAGATAACACGCAAGTTGTCTACCCGCGTTCAACCGTAGAGGTTATGAGATATATATATATATATGTTTACTAATAATATGAAATAATTGATTTAAACATTAAATATTAGTAATAAGAATGCTAAGAGGATTCTAAAAATATATATTACTTGTATATTTGTTCTGTACATTTGAAAACATAATTTTGAAGAGCCAAAATTTGAAAGGAGACATCAACATTGGGAAAATTACAAAATTTATAGTTTTTAAATATTCTAATATTTTCATATGCAAAATCAATCAACTGACTTTTTCAGCATCATTGGTACTCCCATGATTCTAGGTCTTGTTAAGGATCATTGTAACTGTGATCTTGTTCCCCTCAAATATCATTGGTACCCCTAATAATAATAATAATAATAATTGATAGCTCGCGAAAAGAAATCCCCGTTTCAAGTAAATTTTCAAGAAAAATAATTTTTTCTAAACAATGGAAAATAATCGAATAAAAGATTGGCATTATTCAAAAGAATGATGAGAGGATTCTAAAAATGTATAATACTTGTATATTTGTTGAGCCCAAAAAATTGAAAATTGAAAATTAAAAAAACTAACATTTTAAAAGCGTATTCTGATGGATAATACGTTTCCAAATATATAATTTTTTTTAAAATGAATTGAATAATTTTTTAATTTTTTTCGATGTCAAATTAGAAATTTTTGTCATTTTATCAAGTTCAAAGGATTAGGATAACTTTAAAATTTTTTCAATTATGAAAATGCAAAAAAAAATGTAATTTTTCATTTTACACGCTAAAATATAGTAAAAATGGCAAAATTGTGAATATTGTTCAAGGGCTCATAAATAAAATTTTTTTAATTTTTTAAAAACCAAAAATAATTGAAAAATATAGATAAATGGATGCTTTTTAAGATAGAAATGGTTTAAAATGTTTTTAAAAAAATTTCTTGCATAAAGTTTTATTTCAAAGTTAAAATTTGTAAATTTTGACAAAAAATTGTTAAAATCAAAAAATATATAAAAAATAAATATTTTTCAAATATTAAAATTAAATTTAAACGATTGTCAATAAGTTCATGTAAAAATTGGGGAAAAATAATTTTGTTTTAATTTAAAAAAATCCAGTCAAATATGTCAACTTTTTTTTTAAAAAAGTGAATTTTTTTCAGAAAATAATTTAGTTATAAGTGTACTTTAATCCTATGAAGAAATTTTAAAAAATTGTTTTAAAATCTAGCGGAAATTGAAAACGGGCAAAAAAATAGAACTCAGATGGGGGTCATTGACCTGAAAATACGGTTACTTCACTTAGACCACCTGATAGTCCCAAAAAATGAGACAGATTAACATTTTATCATTTGTGAAAATTTTCCTTAAAGCTGCTTGTATCAATCAATGGGTAATTTGCCTCGAGAAGACTGAACTAAAACCCAAGACATTGGTGCAACAAGTTCGGAATTCTAACAACCGACACTCCAATTAAATATGGTATGTAAACCCCTACAGAATCCAATCTTGTTATAACTATTTATCCAACATTTTGTATATTAAAAATTGTTTTGATATCGGAATCGGGTTTAAATAATTCATCTCCGATTTCAACATTATACACATCATGTGTGTATGTGTCTGTATGCAAGTTAAAGTAGGTCTGGCAAGACAAATATATAATTTTAAAACAAAATATTTATGGTAAGATAAAGTAAATAGTTATTCAGAATGATAAGAGAAATCTAAAAATGTATAATATTTGTTAATATATGTGAAGTAATAATTTTGAGACAGTTTAAAAAACCTTGAAAAATCGTTATACTGATTCTCCACCCCCCCCCCCCTTCCTACTGATCCCTCTACAATAATCTTTAAACCTTTCCTACTAATAATCCTTGAGCTTTACTTAGGATCCGATGTCTGGAGCAAAGCAAAAATTCTTTAAAACTGTTTTGTACCTAACTTTACTATGAATATAAAACCGTATTTTTATTTTGGAATTTTTTATAACTCTTGAATCAGTGCTTAAGAGTATGAAACAAAGAAGGCGAGAATAAAGTTCAAAAGAAAGTACATAAATTTTTCAATGACAGAGAAAATGAAAATATTAGGTTGATCTTATTTTTACTTAAAAATTTTGTATATATTCTCAGCCTAGAAGGAACTTCAACATCAGGTTTCCTATCCTCGTGGTTCCAAAGAAAATTAGACGGAAAAGCCTTGTTGCGAGATTTTTATAAACCTTATATATTTTCAAAGAAAAATTGAATTTTTTCGTTATATATATATTCAAATACTCAATACAAAAGATCTTGAATAATACTAACATATGCCACATTGTTACATACTATCATGAAGTAATTCAAATGTCATACTGCAGTAGGGGCCTTATACTTACAATGAGTGGCGTCCCCGAAACATTTTCTTTTAGGAAAGGGCAAAAAATATTTAACAATAAGATATATTTTAATTACTTATAATGCAATGGGTTCCAACTCATCGTGACTACAAACGGAGTCGTCAAGAGCTCAAGATAGAAGCATTGTCAACTCTTATTTCTAGCAGGTAATTCTAGGGATGGGACTTTGCAAGACCGAACTACTGGTTACAATCTACTCATTAAAGCTTGAATATGTGTTCAATTATTAATTTGATATCTCGATCAGTAATTTATTGATGCTGGACATTTTTACACAAGATGTTTCGAACCAGAGATATATACTTTACTCATTTTTTTAAAATTCCGGTTACAAAATGTCGTAAACTTTAATTTATTTTGCAACCGAAACTACGCAAATATCCTTGCCCAAATTATGAAAAGTGTCGTAGAAGCTTTCAAACACCTGGGTACAAAGGAAAAAATTGGCTGGAGTATTCTGTACTAAACAACGCTATGTATTGTTTCTACTAACTTTTTGTAAAACAGGGCAAAAATTAAAAGCATGAGTTAGAATAAAAACAGAGGATTTTCAAAACATAAGTAAGAAATAGATTTTTTCATATCCATGATGGTATCTAAATATCTTTTAGATTCTGAGAAATTAAAATAATACAAAAAACTTTAAAAATTTAATAAAGAAACGATAATAATATCGATTGATAAAGGAAAAATTATACGCTTATATATATAATATGGAATTAGAATTGAAAGAAAAGTAAATTAAATTAAATTAAATTAAATACACTGACAAGGAAGGAAAGTTAGATGTAGTAAGTATGAAAAATTATTGTAATAAAATGAATTGCAAAAAATAAAAAAAAATAAACTTTAATTTATAAAATTTAGTATTTTTAACCATCTACTATTAATTTTGGGTTATGAGGTCAGGCAAAAATGTACCCTTATTTAAAAAAGTTGTTGTATGAAGAAATCAGGATGAGGCAACGAAACTTCCTTTTTCTCTCCCAATTGAAGGCCACATTAAAAGATTTCATTTTGATTTATTTCAACTGATATTATTTTTTTTCTTTAATCAATTTCTTCTTCTTCTTCTTATTTAAAAAAGTTTTAGCTTGGCATATTTTAAATGGTTCTTAGTATCAACAAAACAATTGAACGTTGCAGTTCAATGATGAAGCTCCACAAATAAATTAAAATAACAAAAATCTGTATTAAACTAACATAAATTATACTTTGAGCATATAGCCTATCTGCTGAAAGTGCGTTGATATTTACACAAATAATAACAAACCAACCATTTTCACAATTTTTTAGTGAGTTTAATTGAAGTTCCTTGTAATTTATTTTAGTTAACAATAATTCCTAGGTTGTAAAAAGGATTTATTTTTATGATTCAAAATACAAACTTTATTTTGAAAATTTTCATGGATTTATGATTGATCGAAAGTTTGATTAAATTCTTTTAAGATTAATAAGTTATTTATACTATTTCTATTATCCCATACCTCTAAGAATCATATTTGCAAGAGCTTGGTTAAAACTGTGATAACGGACATGTTGATGATAACCTTAATATAAAAACCGGGTACGAAATTGCTAAGTTAATTACAAACTATTTTTTATTGAAACTTTTATAAATTTTAGAAAGTCACAACAAAATGAGTTAATAAAATGAAATAAATTTAATTTTGATTTTTAAATTAACTGTACCTAACGCGATAATTTTAAAGAAGCTATTGAAAAGATTCCTAATATTAATCATTTAGCTTTTACTATTATTTTAGAGTTTTTTCCAAAAAGGAGCGTTTTGATATTTATATTTCATGCCCTTATTCGAATAGCATTCTTATTGTTCATTTATTTAGCATAATTTTAATCCTTTTCTATTTTACTAACTTTGTTTTTGCTCCAACTAAAGTCGGTAGCGAGTTTAGGTAAACTCAATTTATCTTTATATTTATAGAATTTAAAACGTTTTCAATTTATTTTCTTTACAACTTTTATTTATGAAGATTCAGCGCCATTTTATCTACTAGAATTTACTTAGACATAGCAAGGAATTCATAAAAAAAATTTAAGCATGCAAAATTTAAAGTGGAAAAAGGTATTTTACAAATAAAAAATCTGAGCCTCAATGGATTTTACGCTGTACTTCTCATCTTAACACTTGAAGTTCATGGGTTCGATCCCGAAGGCTGCCAACTTTTAAAAACAAAATCACAAAACTGTGATTAACCATCTTAGCATAATACGAGCATATAAACATACGTGAGAAAGTTCTTTGATATCCAACCAACCAAACAAACAATATTTAAAATTATTTTTAATTTTTTATAATTTAATTTAAAATTAATAATTTATGTTAGTTTTATGCTGAGAATAATTCTTCTATGTATATTTAGCGTATTCTAGGTATATTTAAATTTGTTTTGAGCTGTTTGGATCTATTTTGTATATATGGATGTATTTGGGTAAAAATTATCACCCAAACAATCCTATAAAAAAATATTTTTTATGTATTTGAGAAAGTACAATGTATTTATTTTTAGAATACTAGCGTGTCTTTTCACCCAAATACATATATAAATAAACGCAGTGTTGCCATGCATATTTTATCAAAAATCCGTAAACTTGCTTCAAAAAATCTGCAGAAATCTATAGACCCAAAATTTTTGGGTGGTCTGAGGCTCTTCATTTTTAAAAAAAAATGTCAGTTTATTTTTTTCATATATTTCAGTAATAGTATACCAAAACATAAAAAATTTTAAGTATGGTGCTTTTTACATATAGTGAATCACTAAAAACTATATTTTATTCTAAAATCAACATAATAACAACAAACAAAATAAAAAATTGAATTAAAATATAGAAAAATAAAAACACAATATTTATAAAAAAAAAACAACATAAGAAAAAAATGATGAAAAAACACAATATATTCCACTGCCTTGATTGCCTCAAATATTGCATCACTTAGGGAAAAAACATAAGATATAGCACGAGATTTGAAGTAATTCCATACCTGAAAAGGCGTTCGCAATCGGTATTTGAATGTGGTAATACTAATAATGCTATAATCACTCTGCATTAAAGTGGAAACCTGAATTTTTCATCTGAAGTTTGTACTTTCGCAAGCCTTCCCCAAAAAAGGTCAACCTCAAAATTCTCAAAGCCATCAGGAAATTTGAAAATTGATCATCTAAGAACTCATCAGTCAGTTTAGCTATTTGATCAGTTTTTACGATATGAGAAAAACTTCCAACTAAAGCATTTACTTAAAAAAAAGTGAAAACAAAATGTACGCAAAAAAATTGAGTATGGTTTGGAGACTTTCAAACTCACCTGAAGAAGTGGTGACTTTTGTTCTCTCTTTAGGATTAAATATTCATAAATGACTAAGAATTGGGTCATTGAAAGGAAGTTTGAGTCTTTCAACTCCTCTCACATAATATTCTCTAATATTACTTAAAAAAAATTTATATAGAGAACACGAAAAAAAACAGTTGAAAAAAGTTAATACCTCATGAATTTATTCAATTCGTTCGGACTAAGATCATCCTCATTTTCTCTCAAAAAACCACAAGTTTTACTTCCAATGAAAACTGCCTCTTCTGGCAATTGCTTTTTCAACTCAGTGGACACTTGAGTTGGATTTGATTTAGAGTAAATTTCTTCGGGAGTAATAAATCTTGCTAATAAAGATTTGAGTGTGATTTCCATTTCTATGAAAAGAGTATGAATGTTGGGTTTTGACGACCTTTAGTAATTGTAAAATCAATTAAAATCTTAACATTAAAAACTTAATAATGAAATTTTTACCTGAAACAAGACATTGAAACGATTGAAAATTGGTAGGACTGCTTTTCTAAGAAATTTTTTTGGGGGCCTTCTTGGAAACTCTCTTTGTTTTTCGTATTTCTATTTATTTAGGTTTATTTGGGGGAAAATTTGGATTGGTCATTTAAACTTTCACTAATTTTTTTTTGTTATTGGTTTTTTTTCTACTCAAAAATTAAAGGGATTTAAAGTTGGTTTTTTTTTTTTTTGGTTGTGGGGTTTTGGCTTTTTTTTTTAAAAAAAAAAATTATTTTCTTTTTTTTTTTTTAAAAAATTATAAAAATAAAAAAAATATTTAAATTTTTGTTGTTTATTGTTTTTTTTTTTTTTTTTTATATTTTTTTTTTTTTTAAAAACTTCACATTCATTAAGCCTTGTTTATGGGATTTCGCAGGTGTTTTATAATTGATTTAATTATTTTATTGCCTTCTTGCTATAATGAGAGCAAAAAAAGAAAGTAATGCTGGCCACTGCTCAACTATTCTTTCTGAACACATTTCTAAAACAGCCATCGGGTTTGCGCAGGTTTTAGTAAATTAGGAGGCTCAACTTTAACAAATTGTTGGAACTCTTCATACTGAGCTAAAAAATCAGGTTTCAAATGAAAAAACCAGAAAAAATTATTAAAATTTGCACTCACCAATTCGTTTTCGGCTACGATAAAAAAAGTAGTAAATATCCACAAGCAAATTCTGAAGATGATTTGGCAGGGCTTTGGATGCAAAACAAGCACAAAGATGAGCTACATGGCTAACACAATGCATAACAAAAAAAGATGGTTGCATTATTATCAGACCAGAAACAACAAATTTTAGTTTTCTAGAATGACAGGAGCTCCATCAGAATTCCAACGTATCAGCATGTTATAATCCAGCCCATCACCCTTTCATTTTTGATCAATTATCGGAAACAACTCTTCACCGGTGGCGTTTGGGCATGGTAATAAAGCATAAAACTTTACTTTAAATGAACATGTAGAATGATCATATACTCTAGACATAATAGTCGCATGTTTACGATCACCCCTGTCTGTGCTCTCATCCATCATGAGAATGAAAAAATTATTTTTCTTAGATGATATGGTTGGTTTTTCAATATATGGTGCCATTGCTGACTTCACAATACAGATTGTTTTTGTTCTTTTACATCTAAAACTTTAGGCGATGGATGAGTCTGGACAGAGTCTTGGCAATAACTCGGTAAAATGGTCAGCAATGAGAAAAGGAAAATTATGCTCAACTAGTCAGTTGCAAAATATAACTTCTGATTTTTCAAAGGGATCATCACTTTTTATTTTCATAAAAAGATTGAAAGATTTTTTTTCTGTATTTTCCTCATTTTTTATGTGGAGAGTTGTTTTGGCATGCTTTTCGAGATCTTTAAATCCGCCACTTACAACCAACAATTTCTTAGAACATAAAATACAAAATGCTGAGCCTTCCAAACCACCTTTTTTGAGCCAATCTAATTTCTTTTCCCATTCTTTTTTATAAGTTTGATAATATTTTCTCGTTTTAAGTTTTCAGAAACATAATTATCGAAAACAGACATAGCTTTGAAATTAAAATAAAGCCAATTTCAATTGAAATTTATTTGTGTAATTTAATATAAAAAAATATATTTTATTTAAAAATTGGCGCTCACATTTCAGTATTTAAAACTAAGAAAAATAAAATGGAGAAAAAATTTTTTTTTATGATTTTTTTAAAAGCCAAAAAAATTTTTCTATGAACCGAAAAATCCATAGAAAAAAAATAATCCTTAGAAAAATCTGGAAGAGGCAAAAATCCGTCTGGAAAAATCCGTAGTACTATTTAAGTTTCAAAAATCCCTAAATTACGGATAAATCCGTAGATCTGGCAACACTAAACGTAGAACAAGGATTATTAACCTGTTTTCCATTTTTTTAATTTAAAATTATAAATATACTATATACATTTTTTTCATTAAAATATTTTATAAATATATAAAAACATTTTATAATGGATCATTTTAATAAAAATTTAAGTATTTTTTTCCAATTACCAATATTAATTGCATGCACGATTTTTTATGACTTTTATGTGAAAATTTTCTTTCTAGGGGGTACATAGCTTTCATCAGCTTTTTAAAGGGGTCCATGACCGAATAAAGTTTTAAAAAAAAATTTAACTGTTTTTTTTAATTTAACTTTCTATCTCAATCCTTTAATTCTTTTAAATTCTTTTCTCAATCTGTTTTTATATAAATTAACCCGTTAAGTACCATATAAATCAGACGATATTTAAAGAAACGCAGACGATTTATATTTCCAGAAGATTTTTGGGATACTGGTGTCCCATTTTGGCTGAAATATTCAACTGAAAAACTTTTTTAGTACTGATTTGATTTAAAAACAAAATATCAATTCTTTACTACTAAAAATTTTAAAATCTGAGTAACCATGCAACCAATGAGGATGTTTTTTTAAAAACATATATAATTTTTTAGAAAATCCTCTATTTTATTATATATTAAGAAGAAAAAAATAAACAAACGAATTATTTCCTTAAAAATTTTTTTTTAATTTTTAATGTATTTCTTTCTCATCTTTTGAATGTTCTTTGGAGGATTATGGAATTATAATTTTTTACATTTATTTTAATTTTGAAATGAAAAAGCAATTTTTTAAAGTTAAACAGTTAGCTGACCAAACGGTTGGGAGGTAATTATTTTATATTTTTATACAATATTGTGTTTGTAATAGTTATAATCTCACGCAGGGCCGGCCCTAGTGTTCGCGGGGCCCTATACAGAATTGATTTCACGGGGCCCAGTGTGGGTATGAAAAAAGATTAAAAGTGAGAAATAAAATTAAAAAAAAAAGAAAAGGGATTTTTATTACTTTTTCATTAACACAAAATGACGATCAAAGTAACTTTACTTTGCGAACCTTGCATTTAGCGAAATCATACAATATATCATCAAAATGAGAAGCGCGGAGTCTACTGCGGCCGCATAGGTTGCAGTGGCCTAAGGCCGGCCTTGATCTTGCGTATATAAATATTTTGACGTCTTGCGTAATTTTTAGAATTCTTATCTTGATGTACTAAGTCTATTTAACTCTATTTATTTCAAATAGTATATGTCAATCTTATTTTCTTTTTGGTTTATTAATTTTCTATCGGGAATCAAAACCAGATTCTAAACACCTGAATTACGCCTTCTACGTGTTTATAAATATTTTTTTAAATAAAGTAACCCACTATTAAATTTATCTTCCATATGGCTTATTCTAAGAAAATTGAGGCTGAAATTTTTTGAATTATGAATTAACTTGAACGGCTATCCTCGTCAATTCGCTTATATATTTTGTCCTTTAAAAGCGATGATAAAATTAACTATTTAAGAGGTTATGTACCTCTTTTGTCTAGATATTTAGTACTCAGTTTTTACATTGTGTACCTAAGATTTCAAAAAATTTGGCCAAACATTTTATTTAGGTCGATTTATTTATAGATTTGGCTCCATAATATTCACAAAATTTATTTTAATAATAATAATCACTTCAAGTTTAAATTTTTATAGTTTAATGTTTAGATTTTTTACTTCTTTACAAGGTACAACATAATTAATCAATATGCTTTTTTAATGGTCGCATGTAGAAGGCATTATAATTGAATTTGTGCGATAGTTAAAACTGTTACTTGCAAGAAATTTAATAGAAATAAATAGGGTAAAATTACTATGTTTGTTATATTATTTATTTATGGCACTTTTCTCAATTTTTTTCTGCCTTTAGGAAACAATTGCAAAGTAAATTTTATTTCAAATTTAGGTTTAATTATTTTCTTTTTGTAAAATATTGGAAGTAAATTAATAAATTTATTTTAATAATGTATTTGGTTTTTCCACAGATTTCTAAAATTTTAAAATACCTCAATTGGCCATTGTAAACGTTCTACGGTTAAGAACTTACAAAATAGAACTGCGCTAGTAATCATTGAGACATGTAATATTCATATATAAAATAAAATATTTTTATAATTTCATATATAAAATGAGTTTTCTTAAAATTTACATAGCATTGAGACATGTAATAATAAAATTAAATATTTTTATAATTTAGCAATTATAAAAACAACAATAAAGTCTACCTATATTAACTGTGTCCATTGTTCATCTTTGGTGCGAATAGAAATGACAAAGTGCATAACTAAACAAAAATTAAAACGTGTCATGGAGATAAATATTTAGGCCATGCATATTTCAGTTTAAAACTAATCGACTTGTGTTATTTTATCACTTGCCTCTTCCAGTACTCAGAGAGAGCAAAATTTTTAATTACTAAATCTTTTGTGGAAACATTTGTATTAATTATGTTTTAACTGTGCCACCTTTCTCTCAAGTAAAATTCAAGTTGTGGACATTGTAACTTCAATATTATCTAATCTTCAGCCTTTTTGGTTCCTGACTTTGTCCTTTTTGGCTGAGAAAGCCTGTTGCCACTTTGGTAGTATGACTGTTTTCACTAATAGAGAGGTTAATCAGTTTGCTTCATGTCTATCCGATTGAGTAATTTTTCTGGTTAAGTTTAAATAAACGTTTTTTTATAAACAATTTTCTAGTATATACATTATATTGAATATTTAAAAGAAATAAGCCGCTAAAAATTGTAATATTAACTTAATGAACGCTTTCAGATTATATGTATATGGTATATTTTAGAAATATATAATAGAAACTGTAGTTATATTATTTAAAGGGATGAAATATATTTTTAATTTAGATCTCACAAAGTTATAAACCAGGGCCGGTGCTAGGAATTGAGGCGTCTAATTAGAAATCTGATAGAGGAGCTATCAGAGTAGATAGAGGAGATAGAGGAAATTGATCGGTGTTTATATTTAATATAAAAAAACACAAAAACCAAAAAAAAGACAGTTAATGCTTTGTATAAAAAAAATTAAAGGCACTTTGGATACTTTTATTGCTTTACTTTTAACATGAGATGCAAATTAGGCAATTACATATCCTCTTTTAAAAAAAGATTCTTCTAGCTTTTTTATTAGCAAAATATTTTCAAATATTTTTCGAGATATAATTCTAAAAATGTAGTTTATTAATTTTTAAAAACCTCTTTAAAAAACCCTTTAAGACTTCAAGTAATAAAAAACCAAATTTTAGAACATACATTTATAGATTTTGGTTGACTGTCTATAAATATTAATTTTTTTCCATGTGATTTTAAAAACATTTTTTAAATTTTAGAGAAAAAATTTCTTTTTTTGAAATTTGAAGCTGTAGAAAACTTAAATGTTTAAAAACTAAGAAAAAAATACGCCCATAATACGCCATTTTTTGCAATTCGCTTTGAAAAGTGAAAAAATCCGCCATTGATAAAAGAGGTGACAACGAAATTTACAAAATTCATCATGCATAATGAATTAATATTATGAGAAAGATGATCTCACTTTTCATTTTACGTTTTAAGTAGTATTTTGTAGGTCATATAATACAGAAAAAGGCACACATGCGCGGGGCCCAATTTGATAACATTGGTTAAATCGGCTTGAAACCGGCCCTATTATAAACATCTAGAAAACATTACAACGTGCATATTGAAGTTTTAAAATATATCGGAAACACCAACTTTTTTTATATATTTTTTCGTTTTTTATTAAACTCAATATGATTCATAAATAAATAATATTAACAAATGTAGAGCAAAACCTATGTTAAATACAGTGGAATCGGGTTAGAGAACTTGGTTTAAGTTCGTACAAAGAGATTATGACTATGGCTGAGCTTTCAGGGCATGTTCAATGTGAATTAATTAGTTCATCTCGACGACTTTTTAAACCCCAGTATCGGTATCCCCCAAGAAATAAAATGTAGACATCGAAAATGCTTTAAAAACATTAAACTATTTCTTTAATGATTTATTAATATAAGATTTCATGCTTTAAAAAAATTTAAGAAATAGCCTAACTGAACGAGTTTTATCATCTAGTTTATTTCTCATTCTCAATTTGATATAACTCATCGATTCCAATACTTATTTTCTTGTGTGCATCTTTTATATTTTACTACATATTCAATCCCTTGCTATGAACGAACTACTTTGAGAGAGTAACTTCATAAAAACTGCTTATTGATATTTCCTTATCTCCACTCCAAGGGCGCACATCCTGGGAAAGCTTTGCTCCCTCCCTTTCAAGGCGGGGGAGGGGCGGGCGAAAAAAACTTTTGCTCCCCATATAATTTTGAATTTTTTCAATTTTATATCTTTTATATCATTAAAAGACTTGTTTGTCTTATGTGTAGACTTTCCATATTACGTTATTTTTTTTACGGTTGAGTTTCAGACATAACTTCTTTCATAACTTAATTTTTTTTCTTAACTATTCTTAACTGAAATTATGCTTTTTGTTGTATGTCTTTTCTCTTAGAACCAAGATCAATGCTTACTTATGTAGCATTTTGATACAGCTTATCGTATCGTTTAATCAACCTAGTTGTGAGTTTAAAAACAGGTCCCGTGTCTATTTGAAGCGAAAATTCACCGTTTGTTGTAAATAAGTGTTTTTATATTTTTTGTGTAGTACCGAAATTCAGAAACGACCATGCCTGTGATTTCGGAATAAGCAAGTTCGCTCTCAAGGAATCTAAATACACGTTATTCCCATTAAGGAATTGGACCGGGGAATTTAGTGACTATTATCCTTGTTTTCACTCTAAGCCAGTGGTTCTCAACCTTTTTACTCCCAGCCCCCTTTGATCATTTTCCAAAACCTTCTCTCCTTTTTCCCCTTTCCAAAATTACCTGTCTAAAAATTTGCATTTAAAATTTTTTTATTATCAAAGTTCACATTCTAAATAATTCTAATATAATATTGAAAATTTTCATATATGTGTGCAAAACTTTATGACATCGATATGTATCTTTGATAAAACATACTTTATTAGTAAGCTTTGTTATCCTAATATTTAATTGATACAATGTGCGGTCAGACTAAACACCCCAAAACACGGCAAATAATTTAAAAACATTATAAAAAAGATGATTAGTCTAAAAACCCCAAAAAAATTCGATAGTTTTAAGGAGTTTTAGGATTTTTTTGTAGTTTAGAAATATTTGCCGTTTTTTGCAATTTTTTGATGTGATTAGGGATTTTTGCGGTGTTTTATAATGTTTTAGGATTCTTGGGGTGTTTTGAGGAATTTTTAAGATTTTTTTGTAGTGCCTTAGAATTATTTGCCGTGTTTTGGGATGTTTTGAGGGGCTTTTGGTTATTTCTGGGTGTTTTGGGATTTTTAGTCTAACCCTTTTTTATAGTGCTTTAGAACTATTTGGCTTGTTTTGCGGTGTTTTGTGATGTTTTGGCGTATTTTGAAGTGTTTTGGGGTACTTCCTGTTATTTCTGGGTGTTTAGGGATTTTTAGTCTAACCCTTTTTTTGTAGTGCTTTAGAACTATTTGGCGTGTTTTGTGTTTTGGGGTGCTTCCTGTTATTTCTGGGTGTTTTGGGGTTTTTTTTTATCTAACCCTCTTTTTTGTAGTTTTTTAGAATTATTTAGGGTGTTTAGTTCTACAACACTAAATGTTTTAAATAGAGTAATTAAGATACAGAGTTGAGATTTTTTCCATACTGAATATCAAGCACATGATCAGACTAAATTTAAGAATATAGAAAGCACTATAATAACAAAATAACACCAGGTTTACATTGAGTAAAGTTTGTAACAGTTAAAATCTATGTTTTAACCACGATCTTTTGCATATATGCGGTAGCCATAAATTTTGATAAATAGTGAAACGTATTGTAAATAAACAATGTTCCTTGAAACACCCTTATATAAGTCGAGGCTGTCAACTTGTTGAAAAAAAGCATCAACCTATTTTCCGAAAAATACCGTTGTTTTTTCAGTTTCTCTGTTTTAATTCTTTTCTTCAATTTTTTAAGTTATTATCTTGAGTGCAATACCAACAAATAAAAGTACATAGTAGAACTTAAGTTCGTTGAACACGCATATACACTGCATTCATATTATAAATGTATTGATTTATGCCTTGATTATCTCATGTATTTGTAATGAACGTGATGAAAGAGCCGAAACATCGATACTCAGATTGATATGTAAAACCAAAATAAGAAAGGAGAAACACAACAAATGATACATATAAAATCAATGTAAGGAACTCGATATATATTTTCTGCATGCTGGATATCCTATATTTTTGGTGATTTCTGTTTTTTCTTTATAATTTGTATATTCTCGAAGAAATTTAAAGAAGAAATTAAAGAATTTTTATTAGGAATAAAAGTTTTAAAAAACGTAATTAATTTTGCTTCAACAATGAAGCTTTATCAAACGCAGTAGAAGTGGATTTGGAAGGGAGAATGCAACGTTGTGAAGTGCATGGGTGAAGTTGAGCAGGAGAGAGTATGGTTTGTGAAGTACTATGTGAAGTGAACAGGAGATAGTATATTTGAATGTATGGCTTCATAGATGAAGCAAATTATAGTTAACGTATGAGAAGGCTATTTGGATTTTATGCTGATACGCTAAATCAGGGTTGTCCAAACTTTATGAGGACGCGGGCCGCATTCGGCAAAGGAAACTAGATCGCGGGCCGCAGTTGACATTTTTCTACATATGCCTTGTCTTACCATACCAGATGTAAAGTAAAACATCTACATGTAAATGAACCTTTATATTTATCATAAAAAATATTGCCGGAGAATAGATTAAAGAAGCTAAGATGTGAATATTACGAATAAGAAAGAGTGGAAATTTTGAGAAACGTCACTAGACTAGGAAGCCTTAAAAATAATTGACAAGTATGATTAAGAATCAAACCTTAAATATATTCCTAAAAAATATTTAAAGAAGTATATTAAGGAAGCATTTTTATTAATAAATTTTTTAATAAAAACAACATACAGTTTAATTAAAATTCAGTGGGATGGGTGTGCCTGCATTTTGGAAATTAGCTCCTTTGTGTCAATGTCAACTGAGGTTAAGGCTAAACGAAGGCAGGCTTCGAGAGATGTTTGATTAAGTAGATTCCTCTCTTTGGATTTAATCGACTTCATTGCGGAAAATGCTGCTTCACAAAGGTAGGTACTTCCAAACATTGACAGCAAGTGCAATCCAAACGGCGTAAATTGGGATAATGCTCTTCAGAAAGAAGAGGCCAAAATTGAGTGATTGGCAGTGTATCTTTGCTTAATAAAAACCGGTCTCTTTGCAAGTCACACAACTCAAGCTGCAAATCTTCATCGGCTTCTGATATATTAATAGTCAGCGGAGCAGTGAATACATTGAAGTTTTTCTCAAGGCGCTGAAAATCTTTAAATCGCTTGTTGAAGTCTTCAATCAGGGTATCAAGAGTTTCAACAAAGCAGCATCACAACTTGGAAAGTGAAGTAGAATGTCACTTTGCAGATTACTTTTGAAGTGGCATAATTTGTTGCGGAAGCCATCTACGAAACCATACAGAGAAGAGATTGTTTGATTCCTACCCTGTAAACTTAAATTGAGCTTATTCAGATGCTGAGTAATATCAGTGAGGAATGCTAGACCTTTCAGAAAGTTGACGTCTTTCAATAAACCTTTAAACCCATCAGTGTCTACACTCAGTTCTAAAAAGTTTAGAATCTCATTACGCAGACTGAAGAACTGCTGCAGACATTTCCCAGCACTGAGCCAACGAACAGTAGAATGGAGTGAAACGTCAGAAAATTCTGTATCTAAATCTCTCAAGAAATCAACAAATAGACGATGTCTCAACGCTTTATTACCGCCTCTAATGAAATTAATAATTTTGAATACATGCTGCATTACATCAGATAAACGTATACAGCGACTAGATAACGATTCTTGATGAATAATGCAATGAAACATTGGGCAGTCGACTCCAGCATCTCTCAAGTACGCTTTCAGCCCCCTTTTAGCTCCAGTCATTGATTTGGCACCATCTGTAACAATGCAAGAGCATTTCTGAAAGCCCCCATATTCGCTCACTAAAGAATTTAGCGCTTCATAAACATCAGATCCTTTCGTAGTGGTAAAAAGTGGGATTTTTTACAAAATTTTAAAAAAATTGTTCTAGACAAAAATTTGATTAAGCCGAGTAACTCCTCACTGACATTAAACTGTGAATCAATACTTCTAACAAAATAATCTGAATAGCTGAATTTGATTCTTGACCTTCTCCTGAACAAAATTGCTAAGCTCATCAACACGTCTAGCAACAGTTTGATGTGAGAGTGGAATTTTTTCAAACTCACGAGCTGCATCTTTAAAACCCATGGCCTTTCCCATAGCTATTGCACATTGCTTGATGAGATCGCCGTCAAAGAATGCCTTTTTTGATTTGGCCATCAAAAGTGATACATCATAAGAAGCAATGGTTGTAGAAGACGAAGGCTTCACTAATTGGAAAATCTTTTCTTGACGCGCACGCAGGTTTGATTTGAGATCTTTGAGTAGGACTCGCCGCGCCTCACCAGTGTATTTATCATAACCAGTGACATGAAGAGTGCTGTAATGTCGTTGTACATTGTACTCTTTCATAACAGATATTATGTCATTATAAATTAAACATAAAACTCGACCACTTTGTTCTTTCACCAGGAATCTCAATTCCCAACTATCCTTGAACTGACGCTTTTCATCAGAGATTTTTCTTTTCTGAGCCATCGTAAAAATGTGGCACTAAGTCTGAAAAGAAAAAAAAAGTATGTAACTAAAATTATATAAGAATAAATAATATTCTAATTCAAATTTAAATAAAGTTTAGGAAGAAACAACTTTTTTCGAAGTAACTCAATAAATGTCTAAATAATACTAATTTTCAAAGGTTTTCTAGAAAAGACAGCGGGCCACATTGAAGGCCGCTGTTTGGACAACCCTGCGTTAAATGGCTAAAAAAATTTTAAAATTTTAATGTTAAATGGCTTAAAGGTTTTCGTGTACGGTTTTTTGTTGTTCAACAGGATTTTCTGTAGAAAATGTTCTTTTATTTCTAAAAGATTTGTGGGAAGGTACTAACTAGAACGGAGAAATTTTCATTGTGTGTTCTTAAATTCGGAGTTTGAGAGGGCGTTGTGTTTGGCCAATGTAAACACAGAAACATGAATCGCATTTAAGCATACAGATCAAGGCTAGGGAGCCGGAGCCAGGAGCCATATTATGGAGATTTAAGGTGTGAAGCGACATCGCATTTAACACATTTATACTTTGCACTTTGAATGTGACGATTAGCGCATCTTGTCTTTTCCTTGCTAACAATAAAATGGCCAACTTGATCAAATTTGATTTCTTTGATAATTTTTTTTAAATCTAGTTCTTTTCTCCTTTTTGTTTTGAATTTTATATTGTAAAAGTGTGCAAGATTGTTCTGATAAAGCATAGAAAATTCCTTTTTTCTTTTCTACCGCTATTTATTTGTATGATATAGAAATTGTGCATTGATGAACTTTTTATTGGCTTATTTTGTAGTATATTTTCTAATTTCATTGACAATATCATCAGAAAAAAATAGTTCTGCAGCTTCAAGACATGTAATGTGTTCATTAAAATCAAAATCATCCACTTCTTTCCCCATAAAATTTAAAATCTCTTTCTGTATCTTTTTCTTTCCATTTTTATAATTGTTACTATTTTCCTTGCCAATTTTGCCATTCAAAAATTCATGTACATATTCAAATTAATTATATTTTAAAAAATATTCTTCAGCTTTGTAGAAATTTGTCTGAACATTATTAAAAGTACTGCGGGGTGTTTTCATCGAGAAGGCACAATTGCGCCGCTTGTATCAAACTATGAAGAAAGTAGGCTTGATGCGGGATCGAACCCAAGACCTTGAGTTATCGAAACCCTGTATCTAACCAACCTTACTCACGTCCTTTTAATAGAAAAATCCATTTCCATCTGAACTTTTGGATCGACTTTTATGAGATCTTAAATGATCTCGATTAAAATTAAAGTGTAAATCATCCAATATTTGAGTTGAAGGTTCACTTATGGATTATAAAAAGGCCGTTGGCTAAATTTTAAGGATTTATCTAATGGGAAACATCTTAATATTGAGATCAAGCGCTGCCCAATAGAGATAGAAAGTAGAAATTCTAAAATCCGAAGTATCCCCGTTTTCTAAATTTATGCTCGACTTCTCTAGAGAAAATAGATAGGCCATCTAAGCTGAATATTTTAGATGCTTTACCATATTATCCTGAAATAGTTTGAAATGTGGCACATAGAGTAACTGCATTGCCTCCAACTCAAGTTGTTTTGAAACGATTATTTTCGGCTCTTCGTATTATTCATTCTGACTTACGAGATTCAATGAAAGATTTGGTAGCGGCTATTTCGTTACTGAATTTTTTTGATCTGCCTTTAAATTCAGTGTAATTTTTATTTAACTAAACTTAAATTACTAATTGGTAAGTTCTAGACAAAAAAATATATGACATGAAATAAGAATATCCGGTAAATAGGAAAATAAGGCCGGATTTTAGATAGTCCAAAAGTTTTAGCCGGATATTCGGCCAACCGAATATTTCTGGGGATACGGTATATCCCTAGATGTTACCAAAATAGATATCATTGCAAATTTCCAAGATATTGTCGTCGTATCTTATGTAAAATTTGGGAAAGTTATGAGAAGTAGTAATTTTTTAAATACCAACTCTAGTAGTTCTAAAACGTTGTTAGACGAGAGATGGAGGTATTTAGAAAGATTAAAATGCAGTAGTAATCTTTTTTCAAGGTTTTCCATCCTAAAGTATGTGCAGAATTTTGCCAAAAAATTCACATTTCAAGATTGTTTTCCCAAATTTTATTAATTTTCTTTAGATATATACTAGGATTGACTTAGTATGCTACATATACTTGATATACATTTTGTTGCCTCCAGTGGCGTTATAAGAAAATCTAATTTAATATATAAATTCCACATGACTAAATTTCAAATATGCTATAACTTTGCCATTTGAACAAAATTTATTATATTTATCAATGCATCATATTCCTAATGTTTTTAAATTTCACCGATTTTGTAAGTAAGAAAGTTATTTTTTAATTTTGCAAAACAATGTATTAATTATGTAATCTCGTGGAGTATATTGCCAGACTATTAATTGCAAAGATTATTATATCCGAAACTTTCACGTTGTAAAACAAAATCTACGTTATAATCTATTTTTTAAGCATAAACAACAATTTCATTAAAAATATGTCTTCTAAATCCAGAGATTTAAAAGCTTTCTTTGTATCTTTGCAATAGAACTTAGCACAAACGTGGAGTCATTTTTCATGAGAATCTTCAATACTTATTTTTAAGAGTCCTAATATATCTCTATCTCTATTTAACCGTTAAATTATTCATTTTATTAGAAGTTTTTGTCGAATCTCTTAATACACTTTTCGCTTTTCACGAAAGTATATCTATAGGATTCTAAGATTACTGAGATGATGTTGATTGAATGGATGTTAGCTCTTTCTGATCATGTTGCTCCCATAGTACATCTTTTTCGACGAGTCGACCCCACCCTATCCATACTGTTTTCTGATATAACGAGTGTTGGAATTAACCGTTTAAGTCTTTTTAATGGACGCAGTCGGATTATTGATTTTGCAGTAGTATCTCAAATTATTTAATTTTGTTTGCTTTTTGGGATCAAATGTGTTAATTTCATTCATGAATATTTTTGGAACATTTGGACTCCCAAAATACAATTGTTTCCTTTTATATCTTTGTTCGCATCAATGTTTGCATTTTCAGACTGTTTTCTTACATTTTTTTAATATTTGTAATTTTCAGTCTAAATCTTTTTCATTTTTTTATTGTGTTGAATAAATGTTATTCTATGTTTATTTACTATTTTTCCTCCTTCATATAATTTTGTTTTTGTCATTGTTTTCCTCTCTTTCTTTTATCCTCCTTCTTACCACCAGAAATCTATCAGGTACATTGATTTTTAAACCATATGGTATCAGTCACTGTTGGAATTATGGATTAATAAATATAGTATAACTCTTTTTTCCCATTCACTTTTTTCTTTAGACGCTTTTCTTGTGTTTTTAATTATGAAGATTTAGGTGTTAAAATTTTGCTTTTATTCTCGATAAACCAGACAATATAAAAATTTCAAACAGAAAGTTTTTATTGAACATTTATTTTTTCAAAGATTGAATTTATGTTGTTAGAAATTTTTTAAATGATAAAAATTTCTTTTTCCTTATTTTAAATTTCAATTTTCTTCTCATTTTATATTTTTCTATTGTATTTTTGATTTTCTTCTCGTTTTGATATCCTAATTGTATTTTTATGTTCTCATTTTGATTTTTTATATACTCATTTGAACTTTAAAAGGTATAATATTGGAAATTTTTGTTTTATATTCAGCATGCCAATAAGGCGTATTATTTTGTTTTTTAATTATATCTATTTAATTACGAGCTTATTTTTATGCAGTAAATTGTTTCGATGTAAATTGCCAGTATTTCAGAATTTTGTATTTCATTCTAAAAATACTTGTAAACTTTTTAAGGGCAGAAAAATCTGAAGTTTTGAGTGAAGACTTGATCCTAGTTGAAAAAAGAGTTGATTTTATCAAGAGTTGTTGTAATTCGACGTCAAAGCGCCTCTACTCATGTCTCAATGGTCATGGAGCAGATCTTGAGAAGCGATTGGTAAAAAATTTCCATCATATTTTAATCAGTTAGCGGCCAGAGTCGACTTTACAAAAATAAAATCGTCTGCCTTTATCAATGCTCTTTAATACAAATCTTCTGCTTTACATTAGATATCGTCTGATTATTCTGGTCGTTAACGGGTTAAATATAAAATTTGACACTTTCGTTTGCATAATAATAAGTTCTTCGCAGTCATAAGCAGTGTGTGGATTCGAAGCGAAAATATCCGCTTCCGACTGCTCGTACTTACAAAAATCCTACTCCGACTTCAAGTAGTTAAGAGAATAAAATTAATTTAACGCCACCAACTCTTGGCTTCTGACGTTGCCTAGAGAAGTGTCACTCCATATGCTTACAAGAATTAAACTTTTTTTTTTAAATTTATTTGATATACTTAAAAATAACCTCATTCGCTTCTAAATTTTATCACATGGCAGCGACTCCCCTGTCTTGGACATAAGCAAAATGTCTATTTTGGAGTTTTAGTTTTAGTGGTCTATCATTTTATTATTCTTTCTGTAATATAAATTTTTTTTTAATTCTCTAAAATGTACTAACATGTTAAGCGGTAGTAACTTTTTGGAATTTATAAGTATGAAGAGTAGGCACATCTGGCACGTATTATTGACAACCTTTAAATAACTTATTTCTTTTCATTTTTAACCATGACATATTGCATTTTTATGCTTTTCTCCATAAATGTAAAAAAGTAGTCTTAGCATACTTCATATAGCATTTTTTGGCATGTTGACTAATGTAGTGGATGCCTTTTGCTAAAAAAAATGTGTATTTTGATTAAAAAATTAATGAGAATAGGGTTTCCTTGCTCTAAATTAATATATTTAAAACTATATCTATACAAATAAAAAAAAGGAATGGAAACCAAATTTTTGTGTGTATTAGGAGTTGGAGTCTGACTTTTGTAGATTTGAGTTAAGCCAAGAGTAAAAGCTCTCTCTTTTGAACAAGCAGTCTTTTTTATGAACTTTCAATATTCTGATTCCTTCGATATATTTTATTTGTAATATTCAGTATTTACCCTACTAGGTATTCTTTATATGTTCACCGTATGAAATCTCTTTTTAGCCAAAGTTTTTAAAAGTCTTTTATATCTTATGATATCCTGACTGGAGCATATTTTAATTTTCAGAATTTTATTCCTATGAAAAGTATTTTGTTTATTATTCCTCACTTCATCTCTAACTTGTGTAATTGACGCTTCAAAAAAATAAAAGATCGATTTGTGATCATTACACTGTTAAAATTGTGTAGCATTTTAAAAGATCTGCACACCCTTTCCCCTTTAGATTTCTGGCATAGCCTCCTTCGTGACGATGGCACACATGTTTAGAACCGCTGCTCAAGGAACTCAATAGAAGTGTTCATTTTATAAAGCATTTTAAGTTCTAAATTATCTTTTTTAACTTCTTTGGACTTTAAAAAAGACAATTTAGAACTTAAAACACTTTAATAAATATAGATTTTTTGATGTTATTTACCCATTGTAAAATTTTGTAAACAAATAAATTGCAGAATTTAGGTAATTTTAACAGATAAAAGTATTCCAATTAGTTTCGTCAAGGGGCTGGCTGCCTTCTTCACATGAAAAAAAAATATTGAGAGTGAAAAGATACAACTCATATCTTTATTCCTCTTAAGAAGGCAGCCTCTTTCCCGAAACTAGATAGGATCTGTTAAAATTACCGTAATAATTTGCAACATTCGTTTACAAGAATACTTTGATAATTTGAAATAGCATTAGCTGTTTAGTGGGGTTCACTAATTGAGGTTTTATTGTAGCAGACTGACTCGGAGTCAGATTCAGAAGTTTTGAAGGAGCAGGAGGCAGAGTGTGGGAAGTTAAGATGAAAATGGAAGTCGACAATAAAAGGCCACGACCTCAACGCCTGAAATGATGAATTCTGCTTTATTTCTAAATATATTCCTATTTATTGTTGTCTACTTCATAAACACTTTTTGTTTTGTTTCTTTGAGTAAGCATTAAGCCTCATCCCTATATCCTTCTTTTTTTTAATATATTTCATGGGATATTTCACTACAAAATATACACAACATGGTGAAGTCCGGTTTTAAGGAAGTTGGAGTCTGACTCTATCAAATACTTTGAGTCGTAGTCTGCCTTTTTACCTTGCTACCATACTACTCTGATAAAAAGTAGGAACATTTGTGAAATTTAACACTATAAAAATGGAGTCTTTTAAGAACAGAGGTCGATCTGAGGCGATGTGATTTCGGGTAAATACAAAATTTTAGCAATAAAAAGAATTGAAAAAGCGCGGTATAAATTAAGTATACATCGATTAATACGAAATTTCCTTTTATTAAATTTTTTTGGATTCATCATCCACATTGCTGATTAATTATAAACTCGATAATCTTCTAGCCTAGCTCAGTTTAGCTCATTTTTATTGAATTGGTGAAAAAGTTTCAGAATATGCTTCGCAAACTGCATCTCCCAAAAACTTTATTGAGAGTGAAAAGAAGAGATGTTCTCCTCAAAGTTGGTGGAAATTCAAGGATACTACTGCATTGCCAACAACTCATCACTTATTTTTGTTTAAATCGAAAATGACATAAACTAGAAGTTGTATATGCGTTACAGTTCCCTAATACACACACACACATTCTTGCTTGCTAAACATTTTGTTTACAATTCTTCGTCTCCCATCATTCTCTGCCTTTTCTAGTTTTGTGTACCTGTGACTAATAGTTGTCGGCCTCTTGCGTTAAATAGACAGCTTTCATTTTCTCTACTCATTCTTTCCAACAGTATGCTTATCTACTTGGATCGAGCTTTATATTTAGTTTTAGTATTATTTATTTATTTATGTTGTTTATAACCTATAAAAGTGTATATACAACCTTCTAGAGTTCTTCGTGGGCTGGGTAGGGTATGCGCGTCCGTTTGGATCAAATACCTATATTCGAGTCTCAAATGCGAATACTTCTACCATCAAAACCAAAAATACAAATACATTTATTACTTTGAATGTTCGACCCTAGCTAACTGGGATAAAGACCATGCCATTGGCAAATGGAAGAAGATGATTTATTAATTCAAATGCTTTTTTCATAAACTAAAGATGCCTATACAAATATTCTTATCTACAATGCAAACAGTGAACAAAAGCGAATTATTGATTCCTATAACTTTTAATAATAATTATATAACTTTTCTTTGATCAATTTCAAATCAATAATTTCAATATTTTTTACAATAATGTAGCAAGGATTTCATACTACTTAATTTAAAACTAAAAAAATAGTCAAATGTTTACCTACAAATGCATTTAATTAACATCAGTGCTCTGAAAGTTTCGGGTTAAAGGTGTGCTCTTTCAGGAGCATAAAAACGTCCTGCTTTGCTGAACACTCTCTCTGATGGTGGCGATCCTACACAACATCAGTGGCACAAAGGAGCACACTTTTTCAAAAAAATACTCGAATTCCTCAGAATCTTAAAGGTCTTTTTGTGAAAAAAATCAACACTTCAGCAATACAGATGGAGAGATTTGTAATAGCTTTAAATTTTTAAGAGAATAAAAATGGAGGTGCACTGCACCACCGCCCTTGTCCTGGCTACGTCATTGCACAACACCCACGTAGCCTTTATATTCTGTAATTTTTTATATCGCGCATCAAAATTTTGAGGTGTTTTTATTGATATCCTCCCATGCATGATATGATACGCCATAGTCTTGTGTTTAGCATTACATTTTACACATTACAAATACAAATGTTTTTGATCCAACCCTACTATGCGAATACCCATAAAAGAAATTTTGGCGGGGCGCCAAAGGGGATACCAGAAAACTTTTAATGCGGGGGTTTCAATATATGTTATAAAATTGCTTCAGCCATTGTAGTTCTAGTTTTAAGTACAAAACCGCGTTAACCCTTTGAGGACAAGTGTGACATCAGTGTACCAAGATATGGAAATAGTTTGCTTTAAACTTTTTAAATTCCACTGAAAAAGAAAGCAGACCAACAAGTCTTCAAAATTTCCGTGCTCAAAGGGTTAACACATAGCTTAGTTTTAAGAATAGATTAGTTAACCAGTTATCGACCACAGTCGACATATGTCGACTTTACAAAAATAAAATCGTCTGCATTTTTTAATGCTTTTTAATACAAATCTTCTGCTTTACATTAAATATCGTCTGATTTATTTTGGTCGTTAACGGGTTAACCTGTATTTTAGCATATTTTACCTGTATTTATGCATTATAAATATATTTTCTTAAAACTTTTTCATTGGAAAAATAAAAATGCCATTGCAATGAATTTTTATGGGTAATTTCGTGTAAAAATGTCATTCTTTTAGGTCTTCCACAACCTACTCTTTTTTGCCATTTAGTTTGCCTCCATTTTGTTGTTTTAATCTAAAGAAAAATATAAACAAGTATGTTTGTATTGGGAAATTTATTTTTTTGATATAGAGTGTATTGAAAAAATCTATTCAAGCACAGTTGTTATTTGCGTTTGCAATTTTTTATAATATATTTTCTAGTCCATATTTTGCATTTTGCAGGATGTTTTCGTTGACAAATCTACTTTTGATGAAGAATTTTGATTTTTTTAATTCATATGAAAAGATTTCATTCATTCATTCATCAACATATTTCTCTACCTAAATGAAGTGTATTTATTCATTGTTGCTTTACCATTTTTATTATATTTGCCAAGAAAAAGACGCCTGAAATGAGCTTAGCTAGTAACATGTTGGAGTCAAGCTATGTTCTAGGAGAAAATTCTCCTCTAGGGTAAGATCATCATTTAAACTTTTTAAATTTATCTATTCTCTTCATATTTAATAATCCAGATTTCTCTTCATCCATAAATATTTCGTCAAGACCTCATTTAAACATTTAGATTCTATGCGCCAAAAAAGCTGTGCGATTCATCACACCTGTACATTTCAAAATATATGCATCCTAAGATGGAATGATGAATATATTTTTAATTTATATTTAAAAAATACTAACGATAAAATCTCAACCATTTACTAACTTAATTAATTTATAGATGTGACTTTTATAAAATGAGAAAGATTACGCTAAATGCTACACTAAATGCTCAAAAAAATATCTGAATCTATAAGAGTCTAACTATAACCTACGTACGTCATCTACCCGAATTGTATCCTGTGGAGGAGCTAATTCATGAGCCCTTATTACCACTGTATCCATTACAGTTGGATCTTAAAATTTCCAATCTACTGCTACGTAGACAATGGTTGACAGTTTCACAGATATGACGTAACTTCTCTATTTGTCTCTGGGCAGCGGTTAAAGAGTGCATCATAATTCATTTGGTATCGCGTTAGGATTGTCCCTATCAGATTCATGGGCATTGTGCACTAGCAGAAGGTAGCTGTTGATTAATTGCACCCAAATCAAAACTAGGATACAATGTAGGCACTGCATTCCTTGTAATAGCAATATTTAGCTCTTCATCAAAATCATACTCTTCCTCTTCATACGGGAGATTTCGTTGTATAATGACTTTTTCCACACTGAATTATTTTATTACAGAAAAACAGTGTAAATAAAAATAGGAAATTGACATTTTTGCATCGATTATACACCAGTAAGGAAGAAAAAATAAACTCATGAAAAACAATAAAAATACTGTTTTAATAGATAACGAAAAACATTAACAAAAATAAGCAAAGTTAAAATTAAATTATTACTAATTCTCAAGTGATCGCAAAAATTTTAAACCCGGAAAAATGTTCGAAAAATATTTAAGAATGTCCTTTTCTTTGAGAAAAAGCAAGAAAATCTGATGCTGAAAGTAAAGTGAAGCAGGTTAAATGTTTTGTGAGGCTACAATTCTATGAATGGTGATGTGAAGTTGGAATGATGCAAATCATGTAGATCGCAATCAGTGTTGATGAAGTTCTATGCATTTAACATTGAAAATTATTTAAATGTTACAACTAGCTCGTTGATTGCCTAACTAAGTTGTTAACTATTGAATTGTCATTTCAATTATATGTAGGTGCTTTCAACAAACACTAAGTCCATTCTCTACTTTTTTACAACAATGCTGATTCTTTTTGCGCAAAAATTGCCATACCTATGATGATTAACGTATTATTTCGGTAAACCGCATATACAAATACATTTTTAGCAGGCCTTTTATCTAGGAATTTTCTTTTAGATTAATCTTGCGCCTTTGTTCAGAAGCATTTAGTCACACAAGCAAAGAACACTTGCAATATGAAATGAACGTCGAATCTCAAGTCCTAACACCCACCTATGATATCATTAATGTAATTTTTCTCCATCATATCATACATATCAATGTTATATCCGATAAGAACTAATTTATTTACCTATAAACTACTTTTAACGTTGTCCTTCAGAAACGTTTGCCCATATGTCATGTATTACTATGGACTAGAAAGAGCATGGTAAACTTAAAATGAATAAATAAGCCTTATATTTGTTATAGTTATTGCTAAGGACGTCTAAAGTCCTATCTCACTTGAATTTCAATATAATTTGCACTTTTTTCTTTCTTTTCATTCGCCATAATGATAAATGAGGAAAGTTTCCGCGTCTGATGCCACTGTACACAAAAAAACTTAACGACATAAGCTACATCTCCTGGAATGGATTTTTTTTAGTTTATCTACTTTTTTTCAAAGATGTGTTCAGATGCAGTAATTTTTACCAATTTGTTTCCGAGTGGAAACACTATCACTAACTCCACCATCCTCACAGGCACACTTTTTATGACGGCGAAGCACACACACGCACATATATCATGGTTAATTTCCAGTGAAAAAACATCACACGTATGTGCCATATGTGAATGTTGCGAATTTTAGATTTTATTTTGACCTTGACCTATTTATTATCTTTTTGCAATTATAATCACTGCTTAGTTTTATGACTGCTTTTTCAATTAAATGTGAATATGATGATGATGATGATGATGATGGAAAATTTGGAGTATAATGTGTACCGTTATTTTTTTATTGTTTTAAGATTAGTTCACTCGCAGATATTTTTATTTCCAACTTTTAGAAGCACATTCCTATAATCAACAAACTAAGAAAGCAACTAAATCGTCTAACTCTGGAAATGGATGCTAGTAAAAGCAGGTAGTTCTTCTCTTTCACTTTTTAAAAAAATATTTACTTAACGCCTACAATCACTTTGGTTTCATTGCTGGGCTCTTTAACTGGACATCATATCTTAAAGTTACAACCATTGCTTTTTTTAGTGTTTCTGACGAAAAAGATCAAATGGAATAACAATATACGTCGATATAGTCATACATGTCAAATTATGTTTTCAGTAGAACTTACACAAGTCGAACAACTTAGTAAATTTTTTTTGGCCGTTTTGAACATTTTTGAGAACGTTTAATTTCTCCATAATCAAATATAACTTGTAATTTATGAACTTGAAAAATTGTAATAAAAAAAGTAAAAAGTTTTATTAAAAAGATCTGTTGTTAAAATTTAACATTTTCAGCATGTTTAAAACTTTTTTGAATTTTTCATTGTCAAAGCCTTCATTCTTTTCAAATCAACGGCGCACATCCAAGGGGTGGTGGTGTTGAAAAGGCCTTTGGCTTTGCCAATAATTTTTAATTTTTCCAATTTTGTAATTGTTTTTCGTATCAAGATTTGTTTGGCTTATCGGTAAACTTTCCATATTACTTTACTTGTTTTACGCTTGAGCTTCACACACAAATTCTTTTAAAGTAAAATTTAAAAATTATAAAAAAAGTTCACACTCCATTATTTCTTCAAAATAAACAGTTAAAGATTTTATTTTTAGGAATTTTTTCATTTGAACAGTTTTTTTCATAATCAACGTTCATATATTCATTCACATCACCCTAATTTTTGTTCAAACAATTTGAAAGTATAAATATATTTAGACCGAATTTTGTGTTTCTATTCTCTTCAAAATCTGTCGACCCTTAACCCTATAAAAAATTTTAATATTTTTTAATGTTTGTAGTTTTCTTTATTTAGGGAGAAGACATTTAAAAAATGTAATGGAAAAATTAAGAATAATAAATAAAAATTCTATTTCCAAAAAGTACACATTTTTTATTGTAAAAAATAAACCTGAATTAGTAATAATTATTAATTCAATCTAATACTTTTGTTCGGCTTATAAAAAAATAACTACGATTTAGCCGTAATTTTTATCATTAAGCGTTAGTGAGAAACATTAATTATAAATTTTTGCGAGTCACATGCTGATCCGTTTTCACATGTCCCGATTACCATATGTTTACTGTATTCACCGTTTTCTAATTAAATTCTCTTCCATTCCTAAACTTATATTTAGTTAAATCTATAATTTCATCCAAAAGACCAAAAAGAAACAAATTTAGGCTTTTAAAATAAATATATACCTCACCATAGATTATCACAGATATACTACTAATCATTTCTTATCCTCACTTAATATGGAATCATTTAAATCAATTGAATTACGTCATAAATTCTCTGTAGCTGTATTTTCCTAAAAATTTAGCACAGATTTTAGAATCGTAACTCATGGATAAGTGAAAAAATGATCAACCTTGAATGAGGTTATGAGATTAATTTGATCTCACCGCCATCTTCAAATGAGGCAGTTGATTTTCATATTTTATATCAAGTTTCAGTGTCGTCTATTTTTTTGATCAAAGGATTAACCATTTACCTTGCTGCACAATGAAAGTGTTCAAAGAAAAGAGTGGGTCGTCAGAGTAACATTGAGAGAATTGTGTTTTGGCAGAGATAAACTCAACTATGGGCTTAATAGGATGATCCAAAGATTATGTGATGAGCAGCCTCTTTGGGGCGTTTTTGAATGTAATAATATATTTATGAATGGTCATCCTAATCTAGGATCTATAATTCAAATGATTATGAACTTTTCCGTTTACAAGGTTGGAAATACTGCTTTTTCCATTTGAAAACCAAAAGTATTTGGAGCGAGATATCATTCATCTAAGTTCTGTAATTTCCTTCTTTTAATAAACTGCTTTTAAGTTTAGGAAAATTTCCAATATATTTTTCGAGTGATGAGGTATTTATTTGTGTGCCAGTTTTCTCGTTTGAATAAAAAGCTAGGACAATAGAGTTCTGCTCGACCTCTACGCACCCATATACGCGTGTGTGAATATTTATGCGCGTACATGCTCCTTAATTGTATTAGTTATCGCAATACTGCCTGAAAGAAAGAAACAACGATAATTGAATTTGTGAGCGCACACGCACAAGTATTGTGTCTTCTCTCCCAAAGAAGGTTTCATCACAATGCTGATGATTTCCCCAATATCACAATTCCTTTACAAAGCTACTGCTTTACTGAAAGAGAATATTCTTCATCTAGGATGGCAGTTTTTCACAAACTTGTTTATCTTTTTGGTTAAAAGAATTTCTATTTTTTTTAATTCAGTTTCTTGTTCTTTTATAACATCAACACACAGTTTTGAAAATTCATTTGCTCAAGTGAGTTTCAAATACAGGGGGCAAAATAAAAATAATATATACATAGAATACACCTCAATTCTTACAAATGAGAAAAATTTTTTTAAATGTCCTATTAATTCTAATAAAATTCTAATGAAATGAATTTTTAGGGTGTCATTAAATACCTTTTGTCATAGCACAACTCATCTGAAATGTGTCTTCATTTTGTAAGATTATTCTTTGAAAATAGTGTTCCAATTTCTTTGATGATAAATTATTTAATATTATTTAAGTGCGTAGCTTTGGAGAGGGGGCGTCGCTAAAGTTTTGGTATGGGGCGCCATTGTAAATAGGAGAAACCACTCACACCATAATGGTGTGCATAATGCATTCAAATCATTAATCCTTTCTTCACAATAAGACTAGAGATTCACAGAACCTCAAAATGAAAGAACCAACAAATTCCATTTTTTTGGTACCAAAAGAATTTTTGCTCAGTTATAATTTTCCCCCGAGGCGCGACATGGGCGTGTGAGGTCCTGTCCATTTGATTCTGTATCGCATACAAAAAGATCACTTTCAGCTTCATCATCTACCTCCTGGCTGCTTTGATTTCCTTCTACTCAATCCAGAGTTGTTTTCAAACATGATTCTTCTTCTAAATCAAGTCTAACTTCTTGGGCATCTATTCTACTGGATCATAGACAAATAAAAACACGTTTTTTTTATATAAAATAACTTCTCTAATTTTCATTCATTTTAATTGAAGGAGTAGGAAAAATATACAAAGAAAAGGGAAAAAGTATACACGCTTGAGAAAATAACAACGACAGTCCACTAACAGATAGAATAACAAAACGTATGCATGATAAGTGAGTGAGCAATATAAAAGCAATTAAATGATAGATTTATCAAAAGGAGTGCATTTGTGCTTGTCAAAAAGCAATGAGAATAGTTTAGAGTTGATATGTATTAACACGAATACTGAAATAACAGCATCTTTTACATTTAATCATTAGTGAAGTATGTGTGTGTGTGTGTGTGTGTACACTTTGTGGTCATAATGCCATACTCAAACTTGCTTATAAATTCTGCTAAATTATAAATTACAAATCTTTTATGGTTATAGTTTAATTAGTATTTATTGTGAGTTTGACTGCCAAAATATTTTTGCGTGCACAAAAGATATATCAGTTAAAATATTTTTCGTATATATCATATGTATAGCTGATCATGAGAGCATTACTGTCGAGTATAAGCTGAACCTTTGCACTCTTATTCTAAATACATCTAATTCTTGCTGGAACGAGGCACGAAAAAATGAACTAAGCATTTTAAAAGAAGCTATATAAATTTCTTTTAAATAATGTGGAAGGACGAATCAATGAAAATATATTATCACTTTTTATTGCTGGTTGGTTTGCTATGCTTTTTCAATTTTGCATGCTATTAATTTGAATCGATACCTATTTTAATTAGGTATTTTGTTTTATCAATAAAGTTATAATTCAAGTTTTAAGGAAATTGGATATTCGCACACACGCGCTCGCTCACACTTCTAAAAATCATTGATATATTCAAATCCTTGAATTTTGTCCACTGTAAAGCGTTTAAATCCTGTCACTCAAACACATGTTTTACATATTGTATCAGTTTAAAGATCAATAATACCGCGAAATTAGTAATGTAATCGCTAGGGCAACAAAAGTTGACCTAACGACCTAAAAAGGGTGACCTTATTTGTAAAAAAAATTGACACAATAAAATCACTTATGTCAATTATTATTAATATTATTATTGTAAATATACCATCTAATATTTTTAAGTATTCTCTTTTAAAAAGGCGTAATTTTTGAAAAAAAAAAGATTTATAATCACTTGAAATTTATCTTTCCCTTGTCTGTCTGTTGTCTGTGCATCAGAACCAAAATCAAAATTTTTAGATATTATCATATTTAACATGTTATTTTTCATAACCTAATATGTACCAATGTTGTCGGATAATTTGAAATTGAGGAATTTTTTTCACCCTTCATTATAAAAAAGGTATATGTTATCTTAAAGTATAGCATTAAATTGTTTTTGTTCAGTCTTCTAATTGTACTGGGCGTTATTTTTTAAATGATCCAGTAGCATTGGATATGGAAGCCTTAAAGGCAAAAACTGTTCAAACCCGCATTCAATTTGTATATTAAACTGGGACTGTACCATAAACAATAAGGTGTTTTTATTCTGAACAAGAACCCCTTTCCCTATTAAGGAAGAATTTCTCAAGATCTTTAAGCAATGTGAAAATATAGAAACGATATTTATATTAAAAACGATATTTATAATTTATAATCGATTTTATAGCAAATCAGGGCTGCTGATAATATTTGTGTGTTAGAGAATTTTAAAAATTGATTTTTCATTGTCAAACATCTTACTATAATCACTTACTGCAAAACAAAATGGTTTGATTTTGCTAAAATATTTTACTTTGTTTTCCTATACATAAATTTCAATCTAATAATAATTTAAACATTTTTTTCACCTGAATAAATCTAAAAAGAAATTTTAAAGAAATACTTTTTGAAACCTCGATAACTGTAGACATTATCGAACGATATAAGACGATATGAAAATGTATTTTCAAAAATGAATTAGTAAAACTTTTTAAAACTTTTTCTTGTACCTGTATCCCTTTTGATGGAGAACATATTTTAACGAACTTCGGAAACCTAAAAACGATCATTTTTAGGATATCTAAAGTAACATGAAAAGTTTCACATTTTTGATTGACATATGTCATAAAAACATCAAAAATATAGAGTGCATTTTCATTGATAATTATTTTTATGGAAATTTTTCAAAGAGTCACTTGTCGTAGACTCATATATCGAATCCTAATTGCCCTGGACTAAATTATTAGGCACTAAGACCTTGAATCACTGAGTTATCAGGGTATTAACTAGTCCTGCAATGCATTTTCCTAATTGTGCTTTCAAAAGATTTTGGAATGTGAGAAAAAAAGAATAAAAAATGTGTTATTTGCGCATCTGTTTATACTAGAGATTTGCAATAGAGTATACGCGCATTACGCATTAAACCTGCTTTTTTGTCCAAAGTTTTTTCTCAAAACCATATTGTATGAATTTTTAAATAATGAATAGCATAGTTTTTATTATTAAATAAAACAATTTGTTGTTGTTGCTTTAAAAATTAAGTGATGTACAAGACTAAGTCTTAAAATTAAAATATCCTAATCCGTTTGCGCTTCATTCCCAATCCCAATCAGAAATGTCCGGTTAACATGCTAATTTTAGTTATTGGATTTTAAAATGTTTATTTTATCAGGTACTTTGAAAATGTTCGGAGATCATGCAGTAGTACATCTGATATTCAAGTCAATCATCATAAAAGCGAAAATTTGAAGGATGAATTTGAAGATGCTTCTTCCAAACTTGAAACTTGTCGCGTAATATATTTTACCTCTCTTTTTCTTTCAACGAGGAATATCTTCCACTTTCTTTTGTCTTTTATTTCAGGATTTGTATGCAACTGAGTTGTTTGGATTTCTCTCTAAGGAAGCTGAAATTTCACAAAACTTCTTAAAGGTCTGAACCATACCCTTAGATTTAATTCAATCACCCATTTTTCCAATTAAAATTGTATTCTGGTGAAGTTATTTAGTTCATTGTTTTTTAGAATCTTGAAAAATTCATCAGATAGTGTAGTGGTAGAAGTGTTTCGTCTTTTTTTCAGTAATCCTGGCTTCAACTCGTATTCGTGACCATTCCTATCATTCGTCCAGTTATGCTAGAATCACTGCACCGCTGATTTTGACTGTTTAAATACATTCCTCAATTCGCATAAGGGTCGACAAGTGCTCAACCAATTTCTAAATGGGCCTAAATTTTAAAAGCTTTTATCAGTGTTAGGATTAGTGTGAAATTAGCAATAGTGTTGGACATTAGAATTAGTGTTAGGGTTGAAGTTATGTTTAGTGTTAGAGCAATCGTACAATATGAATCCTCAAATTCAAACTTATCATGAATTGTTAACCGTATTAATTGAAGATTTCAAAAAGTGTCATGCTTTCAATTTACATACTCAAAGAGAAACTACGCAAGTTGGAAACTACACTGACGACTTTATGGCGATTTGTATTGCTATGGAAACAAAGTTTAATGTAATGAGAATAATATCTATATTGAATGAGCAGAACAACTTATGTAAATATATTCCATGCCATTTTAAATGATGTTAGTCCTAAACTTTAAACATTTAGAAATTTATTGATTTTGTATTATATTTAATGTACTTGATCAAATTATCAGGATTTAATTCATTTTGACTGCAAATTGGATTCTTAAGAGAATCTATTAACATTTTTAATTAAAACCGATTTTTTTAAACAAAAGCATGGCTGGATCTAGGAATTCATGGTTAGGGGTCTTACTCAAATATATATAAAAAATAGATCAAATTTTATTCATGATATGATATATTGCTAACTTTAATAATTATGTAAGCTTGTTTTTGTCACCATATTTAAACTGGATTAAAAATAAAAAGTTTAAATTACATTTATTGAATATCATAATGATAAGTTTGAATAAATAAAAATTTTGTATATAAATGATTTTACCAATCTATTTTTTCTCTTTTTTTTTTAAATCTTACTGTGTGTCTGTATGTGTATAAAGTCTAACAATAAATCCATTTTTAAAATAATTTATACACAAATTTCTATGTATTTAAGAAAGTGAAAATAATAGAACAAGTTTAATCTCGCATAACTTAGAATGAATAAATAATAAAAAATTAAGTTTCAATAGTTACTAATTATAGGAATATATTTAAAAATGCTAAAAATTATTTGTCAATGATGTACAGTCAAACCAGCCCTAAGGACTCCTCTCTAAAACGACCTGGATTTTTTCCTCCCAAGACACTCTCCACTGTTAAAGCCTTGTTTAAGCGACTCATTGTCCTAGGGGATGAACGACCATGTTTTCCAACCCCAATCGTGGATAAAGTCCTGAATTAGGCGACCGTTCTTCAATTCGAATTTAAATTCTTCCTTCATATTCCTTATCAGCATGCCTGTGTGTATGTGTATAGAGTAAAACATCCACCGTACTGACTCGACGCAATAAAAGTTTTCTTATAAAGACATTGCATTGAGATGTAAAATAAAGACGTTGAATTGAGAAATAAAGTGAGCCTTTGAAAAAGCATCCACTGTTTATATGTGTCTACTAATGGGCCGAGAGGGGGTAAAGAATCCGCAAACCTAAGACTCAAAAACTTTTAACGAGAACGATGTCATGCGTGAATGAGTGAAATCGACTATATGAGCAATTGCCATCACCGCTCTTGACATTCATTCACCGTTTATCACCAGCCTTGAAAGCCTTCACATAAATAACCTTACTTTATTTTATTTATTTTTTAATATAATAATTTCCGATAACACATATATATTTTTTCTTTGTATTTAAGATTCTTGAAGTAAAATTAGAATACCACAAAACAGTTGTCAAAATTTTAGAATCTCTTCTTCCCAAAGCCAGGGAACATATCGGTATGTGTTTGTCTTTTCACAATCCTTTTATATTTTACTTTTATTTTGCACAATAGATACCTCTAATAGTCATCCTATCTTTGGAGTTTCTCTACAAGAATCTGTTAAGAATAGACAATCTCAAATTTCTCCAGTCATTAAGATGTGTGTATGCAAGTTGTTAGAAAATGGTTTGGATGAAATGGTACTCCTTACTTTTCCTTTGGCCACCAAACAAATCCATGAAATATAAAGACATTTTCTTAAATATCATATAAATGAAAATTATACGTGGAATTAATCAAAGAACTTAAGCGAAAAGAAATTTTTTATGTAGCTTTGGATCAGTGATTCTCACCCTTATTTCTCTTATGGATCTCTTTAGTTGAACAATCTTTTGTGGAATCCTTATTTTTTATTGATATCAATTTTATATTTCTAGTGGTTTTATTTATCAAAAATATAAGAATAAGTAAACCGTTCTTAATCACTGTTTCTTATTTGTTTGCTCAATTAATTTTAAACTCTATCTACTAAAAATTCATCAAAAATTAAGTCAAAAAAATCATAAAATATGCTGTTTCGTGTGAGAGTGAAACTTGATGTTATGAGGCTTAATTTGGCATGTCAGGTTCGAAGACGAACTTAAATCTCCGCTATCAATTTCATTTGGTCGCTTTGGACTTTTTGATTGCAGATAAAGAACACGACTGAACGCTTTACAATTAACATTTAATTATATTTTAATCACTTTTAGTATCAAATCTGATTTAACAAGATCTAAAGATGTACCATAATTTTTTTTTCCAATTTCCTGACTTCAAATTTGAAATATTCTCATATCGACCCCACTAAAAATAGTGTGGTCACTTTTTGGGGTTCACATGAAACACTGCTTTAAATGAAGGCAAAAATTGAAGCATGACAAAACCAATGAAATTTGAGACACGAACCTTCAATACAGAATCCCTCTAACTGTCACACCCAATTTTTTAATATTTTTTTGTCATAGATTGTGTGAAGTTTATTTAAGCTTGCTAAATTTTTACTGCAGAGAGGAAATGATTAATTAAAAGCATATTTGCTATTCGATGAAATTATCGAAAGGGGAAACTAAAGACTAATCTAATTGCCGTTAGTTCGAAATAGCACACAAATATTTTTGTGAAATCCTAAGTTGGCAAGAAAAGATCAATATGCACTCTGCACAAAGTGCAATGTTGATGGTAAAGATGCATAGAAAACAAAAAACATTCAAGAACTGTTTTTGGGTTGACTCTCATTTTACGTTATCTCTTTATAAGCAAAATCTATCGGTCACAAGAAAATATTTAAAGTGAGTGAACACTTTTCCTTCCAGAAGTGTTAATTGGATTGAGATCTACAATTTTTTTATTATTAAAAATGATAAAAATTATTACTTTTCAGAAACACATACCTCAAAGAATTAATGATCTATTAGTATAAACATGTGCGAGGGGGTGAGTGGAAAAAATTATGAAACTGGATAGGCAGATTTCTCAAAATTTAGGATATTCCAAACTTTAAACTCATTAAAAGAAGTGTGAGATAACTAATCCTATTATTCAATCGTATATAACGGACGATATAAAATATTGAAAAAAGGTATAAATCATTTACTCGCATTCTTATCAATCAATTTACGGAGTGACTTATTCGTGCCAACCTCAAGACAATTTTAATTTTATAATTTCAATTATGTTCTAAAAGTAATATTTATAACCTTCTTAAAATCCAATTTTTTTTATGTTTTTTCCATTTAAATTCCTATTCCTTTAATTTAGGAATTACAAAATATATAGTAAGGTTTAAATGATCTATGGATAAATATTTTTTTATATAATTTATTTTTCCAATTATTTAAAAATTAAACAAATAAGACTTATCTTATTCAGTTTGTAAAAAATGACTGAAAAAATATTGGTTTTAGAACATAAACGAAATTATAAAATTTACGGTATAATAGGTTTTCTTGAAGTTGGCCTAAATTAGTCACTCGAAACAATTCACCTTACTAATTTTTAATGTCGGTTCCATATTACAATTGATATAATTTTAAGGGTCTCTTCAGAATTGCTGGAAGTTTCAGCAAAATAAAGAAACTTAAATCAGCTCTAAATTCTTCATCTTTCATGGATCTTTCCGAAGAAATGGTTGATCCACATGTGATAGCAGGTATTAATATGATTTTCATTTTATCTTTTGTTCAATACGAGAAACCACTCACACCATATAAGTGTGCATAATGCATCCACACCATTTATTTCATAAGAACGCTAGGGATTCAGAGAAACTCGAATTGAATTTTTTTGAATAGTAAGTTGTATATTTTACTAGTTTAAAATCCATATTACATCTGTCCGATATTTTTTGAAAAGGAGAACTTGAAGTATTTTTAGGTAACGAAGACACTTTTGATACAAATTGTAGAAAAAAAACTTTATTAGAAGCGATGCGAAGAAGAGGAATCATAATATGTTGCAAAAGGCGAGGCTTATATACTTGCGAAACGAGTTAAGGTGTATGCTTGCGGTGTGCCGATTAAAGAATGTGTTGTTGCTCAGAGGCGTACTTTCGGTTAAGGTAACGCTAATCCGCATGAATTGTTGCTGGACATCTTACACAAATAAAAAAGTTTTCCAAAAAAAATCAAGATGGAAGATGATATTTCATGGAAGAAAAACTATGATATGTTTGAGAATGTATTGCAAGATTTCAAAAATAATTTGCTGGAAAATGGTTTTTTTTGCATTGATAAAACTCATTTTTCTAGTTTTACTTGTTCATTTTTTTGGTATTGTTTTATTCAATGGATATTATCAAGTCCCTAATGAAGAACATTATTGGTAGACAAGCGAAGATTTGTCAAACAACATTCTTCCAAAATTAATGTCTCGTTTCAAATTTCGAAATATCAAAAGACCTGGTAGGCCAGCAAAAATAGAGCCATTTTACGCTCATCTTTCAAATCAATTTCTAAAATTTGGTAATGGGCTTTATTCTAACGACTTAAGTGTAGATGAGGAGATGGTACTTTACTAAGGTCACCCATCATACCTGCAAGGTGTTTATGTGAGGAAAGCCGATTCGTTTCGGGTGCAAGATTTGGATAATGTGTAGTCTTGGTGGGCATCCTTTTTCGATGCAAATTTATACAGGTGCCAAAGGTGATAATAAAAATAAAACAAATCCTCCACTTGGAATAAAAATTGTTAAAAGTTTGATTTCAGTTATAAATAAACCAGAAAATTACAGTTGACTATTTTTATTGTCATATGGATTTTGTTTTATATTTGTCAAGCATAGGATTCAAATCGATCGAAAAGAGATAATAGGACAACGAAATGTTTCTTTTTTATCCGTAAAAAGTTTTAAAAATAAAAAAGGAGATGATTTGGTTATTGCGGAGATGGAGAAGTTGTGTTAGTACGATGGAACGATAGTAATGTAATTACTGCGCTTTCGAATTGGATTGGACCTTATCCTTTACAAACGGCCACGTGTTATCCTTCAAAACAAAAAAAAGGATGTGTTCCCGTTGCAAAACATATTTCTTTATGTAACTCCAATATGGGTGCAGTAAATCTAATTTTTAGATTACCAAATATTAGATCAAAAATAGTAGAGGTGGCATTTGTTTTCTAACGGGTTGAATTCGGCTTGGAGACCGGTAAAAACGCAGTTTCTCATCTAGAATTTAGAATCAAATATCTTTAGTTTCTATGAAAGTTGGAATAGAGAATTTTAGAAAAGAAGTTCTCTTTCTAATGATGTTATTTTATATGGAGGTAATCATTTTCTTACGCATACGAGTCAAGAAGATGTTACGTGTGTAAGAAAAGTACAATAACATGGTGTGAAAGTTGTTGTAAAAGCTTGCATGAAAAGTGCTTTCCTTTTCATCACAACTGCTAATCTTTTTTTAAATATTATTACCCTAGACGCCAACGTTCCATTTTTGGAACATTTTATTTTTGTCTATTTTCTTAAAGCGAATACCTTCTAAATTAAGTGATTTTTTAAAAGTAGAATACTAATTTTCGAAAAAGGAATTTCAAACAAATGTTATAGTGGCTTTCAAAAGGTTAAGTAATATGATATAAAAAACTGTCTTGAAATCATCTGCCTCATTCAAAGATTGTGGTGGGATTATTAACTAACATTTGCTTATTCTTTAGATTATATACGATGTTTTTTTATTGTGCATTAATTCCATTCTTTCAGGTACGCTGAAAATGTATTTGCGGGAGTTGCCAGAACCCCTGCTCTCCAGTTTACCTCTTGAAGAATGGCAAAGCATCATTTGTGATTCTTCTTCCGAACCAAATTCCCCTTCATACCAAGATAAAATTTCAGAGTGTGTCAACTTGCTAAAGACTTTACCTCTCATCGTTTACGAAAACCTCAAGTACACTTTTAAAATACTTTTTGTGTGTTCACTGGAATCCTGCAAGAAAGGATTACCCGCGCCCACAAAACTTATCGAACATATGTTGCTATTTATATTAGTCTCGATTTTTTAACAATGAAACAACGCTTTATTTTAATTACGGAAGATTTAAGTTGTTATCGTCTTCATTTATTGGAATTTAATTATAAAAATTTTTAAAACAAAATAAAATATCTTTTAAAATCATTTTTTCTCAATTCACTGTTTCCCAAATTATTTGCGAGGAGAAGGAATGAGGAGAATTCTTCCATTTATTATTTTACTAGCTGAGATAAATTTCTTTTGCCAGTTGCACTTGCAGCCACGATATAAAGATCGTTCTACTGAATAGTGAGTATGTTTAACATTAAAATTAAGACCTAGGTCATGGTACTGGTGTATCCTACTCCAAATACTTGAAAATTAAGAATGTTTAAACCCAACTATTGCTTCCACCTTTTGCTAAAGAAGAGCCACTCCTCAATATGCTTTCAAATATTCCATTTATGTTCTTCATTATTCAAAATATAAGAAAAAAAAGCTCCCTCTAAACCCTGCCGGTTCAACGACACTTTTGAGCGCCAACTTTTAGGCAAACTTCGATAAATGTCTTTTTAACTTCTTTTTTTTAAATTAAAACTCCACGATAAAACAAGAATAGAAAAAGAGGATTAAGTATGTGCAAGAGAAAATATATAAATTTTATAGAGAATGTAGCTCATTTCTTGGTGTAGCGCCCTTCTCATTTTCCCATTATAATGTCCAGAAAAAGTGATTAGAAGCTAAGAAAAAACAGATTGGCAAATAAATGACAAGATACAGTAAGATGCATATCAATTGCAAATATAAAAAATAGCATCAGAGGGGACTTAATTTGTTCAATTTCCAGTATTAATTACACAAATATTCTTGGATCAGAAATGCATGAAATCCAAAAGAATGCAGATTTTACATATTAAAGATTTTTGTTTCTTTTTACTAAAAAATTCTATATCTTGTGCTTTCTTCCGGTGAAAAGTTTGATCCATAATCTTCATGCATTCAATATTTTTTTATCTCACTGCATGTTTTTATAACAAAAATAACTTTGGAAAACGATTTATTTATAGTTCCACGGTTTGCTTTTCTATCCCTCTCAATTTTATTCTTGTTTTCTATTAATTTTTTTCCAACTTTCCATTTTTTGTTTGCTTAATTCAAAATTTCTATTTCTGGCTGAATATATTAACAAATTGCTCAAATCAAAGTTCAAGTATGATTTTCAAAAAAACAATTGTTCATGCTTTAAGTTTGCTCTTTTCACCTCACTTTATGTAGAAAGCATTTTTGTATGTATAAAATATTTTGTATCAGAAATTGCAAAATGGATAAAATTTAAAACTTATAAAAGTTACTTCTAACTTATCACATGTAATAATCAAATCTGAAAATAAAAAGACTAATTAAATATTACATTATTATGTCAAAAATATTTTCTTATTGTCTATTTTTTTTTAAAAATGAACTCCTTTTTCAAAATGTATCTATAAAATGTCTTTTACAAAGTTTGCTAATGAGTTTCATTCATTTCAACTTTATCGACCCAAACTTCTCATTTAAAGTCGCTTTCTTTCACCCTGGGAAGCACTACTCTATACATTAATCACATAATTGTGTAAAGCTGCAGTCTCCAAACGTTATTCTTACATTTTAGTGAAATCTATTAGAAGGTAAAGCTTTCATCCTTAAAGAACGAGTTAAGCGAATAAATATTTTAATTTTGAAAATTTATATTATGTATAATTTAGGCACCAGCTTATGCGTTATTTTATTTTTTTTCAAACAAATTGTACTTTTCTTGATGATTAGGAAAGCGGCTCAAATCCTCTCTACTCTGCAGATGCAATTTTTAAAGACCTAACTCTCACACATAATCTGGATCAGCAGAGAGAGAGAGAGACGAAATAAAAACGTTCTGCTTTTTAAGTTTTATGAAAATTCATTCGAAAAGAAAAGCTTGGGAAACCAATGCCTAAAAAGTTTAAAATATTGTGAATAAGATACCCCATGACTTGTTCACATGCGTCATTCAATGCTGACGCTGGGTGGTAGTTTATAAAATGAGAGTATTATTACTGTCTTTGAATTCTTTAAGGTACTTATTGAAATTCCTCAAAGTAGTTTCCCATCACTCAGATAAGAATTTGATGCCTGTTTTTAATCTAGCCATAGTCATCGGTCCAAACCTCTTTTGGAAGCCTTCCGATTTGGAGTGAGTATTTGCGCTAAAGTGAAAAAGAAATGATAAGATTATATTTATGATTCCTTCTGTTTAGTCTAAACTTGGTGGCGACAAACCTTCAGAACAAAGTGACGGAATTTTTAATCACGAATGCTGATTCCATCTTTACAGAAGGTATGATGTTTCCATTATCTATATTAAGTTTTTATAAAATATTAGTATAGGCAAGTTTATACTATTTTGGCTGTTATTTTGTTTGATAAGTTTTCTATATCAAGCTTAACTTTTTAGAATCAGCTAAAATTGAAAGATAATGATTTTTATGTAAATTTACTTGGTATAAGTGAACATGTGACAAAACATAACATTTTTAGGTATAGATTTTAAAAAGAGGAAGCCATCTATTTTATCCTTTAAGAACCCGCCAAGCTTATATGAATCAAGTCACATATCCCATCTTACCCCACCTTATTTTTAACCCTTTGATGATCAGTATGCACAAGAAACGAAAAGATCTGCTATAAATGCATAAAATTTCATTGAAAAAAAAGTAGATGATTAATTAGTCTTCAAAATTCTGGTCCCCTAAGAACTAATTAACTTTAAACCTTACTAACTTCTAATTTCACTTTTAATTTTGACAGAAGTAAATTTTACCGATAGTGAATTCACTTGCTTCAATGAAAAGAGGTCGAAAGAAGCAGACACCGATGCTGCGAACATGTCATTTCCCAGTCCTGAAACTGAAGAAAACTTTTCCAAACACAAGTCATTTTCTAGTGATCCTCTTTCAGAATTGGCTTTACCGTTGAAATCTCCCAAAAATAGAGATGAATTTACACAAAGGTAAGTTCTCTTTCCTTCCTTTCATGATCGCAGTTTAAAGTAGATTCTATTGCGATAAACGAAAATCTTCACTGTAATCTGTCTACCCTTTTATCAAGGATATAGCTGAACTCTTAATGTGCTTTTAGAATTTTTAGGATTAATTTTTGAAGAAACAACTAAAGGTAGATAAGATAATCAAAAAAGTATATTACATTTTATATTATGAAAAATTGATTAAAGACGTGTCTTATATACATTTAACCAGAGGCGTAGGAAGGTATATTCAGAATATTTTTGAAGATTCCTAGTAATTTTAATGGGATCTCTCTACTGTCTCTTTTTGTGTAACATTGTTTGCAGAATTTATGCAGAAGCTTAAAATTGCAAAGGTATTTGTCCTTTTAAATGTTACATTTAACCACTAATTTTTACATTTTGCACCTTTGGGTAAACGTGTTCGAAAATCATGAATACTGATTCTTGTAGGTTCTTTGATTATTATAATATGTAAAAGAATTGATATTGTTTTTGTGAAGTTTTATTTGTATATATTTTAGTAACTTAAATTCTATAAGTTGTGTGATTCAAAAATTAATTCTTTATGCTGTTAACATCGTGTATGACACCGCTAAATCAAATGAGTGATGGAAATCAAAGTAGGATCTTAAATAACAGTAATACACAAGGTGAAAACAAGTGTGTGGTAAATGTAAGTGGATTCTTTGAACAGAGCTCCAAATTTTATGCCACCAGAATAAGTGAACTGCCTGAAATGAATTTTTTTTACCAGAATTTCATTGCAACTTAATAAAAGCAGACATGTTGATTAGATGAATTGTCTTAACAGTAAAAAATAGCAAGTTTGAGAAGAAATAATCGGTTGAAAGTCTCTAATCATTTTTTTAATGAAGTGACAAAAAAGATTTGATGTTACAGAAAGGGAATTTGTGCAATGATTTAGAATGTAAACATCGCTTCAAGTTCGCGCAACATTTAAAATCGCTTACAAAGATTAATGGAGCTATTGATGTTTCAAGAAGTATTTAATGCAAAATTTTAATATACACTAAATAATAGTCAAACATTTATGCTGGATGTCAAGAATTCTTATTGTTTGCTGAAAAGACTTTTATGTGTGAGCTATACAACTTTTACAAGAAAAATATTACTTCTAAAAACCACAAGGACGATCGCTCCACTGTTATTCTGAATTTTTATACGATATCAAAAATACACAAGACTTATTATTCATTTTATAGCTCTTTCCTCTCAAAAATATTTGGCAATAATATTTTCGAAGTGCATGACGGAATATAAAAGTTATGTCAAGAACTCACATGATTTATGAATAAGTTGAGGTTGTATGAATTCGAGTCCCGGCATTGAAGCTTGTTTTCAAACAGGCCAAGTTATCTAACAATAGATATATCACTAGAATCCTACAACTCGGATAACAGCGCATATGTATTGATAACAGTTATAGAGTTTTTACTTATGATAAGGAATGTTGTAAACAATGTAATCACTTTATATGTGTTCTGCTCTGACAGTGGTTTTGTGCATCAATTTCACGGTGAAACTCTAAAATAATTTCTTGAGAATCAATAATTTTGGTGTAGATATTTGGATTCGCTACCTGAATCGCATTCTATTTATATTAGCAAGCATAATCGATGATACATTGAACATTTCAAACTCGTATAATGAAAAAATAAAGTAAATGATGAGGAAGAACGACAATTACATTTTCTTTATGTTGTAGTGAAACGAAGCAGTATTATTATCTAAACAATAGTGTATTTGAAGTCAAAAATTTCTGTGATTTATTTACTTTGGGTGAATGGGTATTTTAAAAACCTCGTTTCCTCAAGCCAAATCGTTTTTCGGTGATGAGATTGAATATAATAAATATTTTGTGGATATGATTGGGTACCCAACCCACTCAAGGAAGTCATGAGCATTTTATAATGCCAGAATTTTACGCTGAGTTTAAATTATTAAAGATTGTGTACTTTTTTTGGCATTAAGGTTGAAAATAAATAGCTTTTAAATTAAAGGTTTGAATTTCAAATTGAGAGTACTGCCAGTTGTGGGTAAAACGATGCAATAGAGTTTATAATAGTAGTGCGACGATACCAACGTTTTGTACGACGATTCCGATGTCGATTCTTAATTTGAAACATTAAAAATAAAAATTAAATGATGGGTTCTACAATAAATATGCTAACAACCTATGAGTATATTATAATTACTAATAGCCTCTAAATTAATTTTATCATTCCTAATTTTGATTTTTTAGCCTCTTTCTCAAAAAAAGTGATATGTTGAAAAGTAAGAAGGTACCGGTAGTGAAGCCTACACTATCGCTCGGCTCGAGCCAGAAGCACTGCGAACGCCCCAAACAGTCGCCTCCTTCTGTCCCCAAGTGGAGAAAAGCGCCCAGCTTTCCCTTCTCAGCCATAGTGAATCCGTCAATCAAAACCGCGGCTGTCATCTCACACCATGACTTCCCAGCCAAAAGCAACAACAACAACAATAGCAGTCTTCTAGCCCTTCCCCTCAATTCGATCTCCTCTTCGTCTTCGTGTATTGCACTTTGCATTTCCTTTCCTTAAGCTTGACCTAGCCATTTTCTACTTGGCGAACACAATACATAGCCTTTTTTTGCAAATTATATCATCCATCATCATTTTTAACTGATTCCAACGATTTCTTGATTTTAACCTGTTAACGCTCAGATTAATCAGAAAAGGAATATCAGAAGATTAATAGTAAAGCAGAATATTTGTATTAAAAACTTTTTCCTGCTTTTCTTGGGATTAAACGAATCAAATTATGAAAATGCTTTTATTTCTTGTTTATTTATCACAGTCGAATTCTTGAGATTTGTGAAACACAGTTCATAGCCAGTGTCGCAAACAATAATCTATATACGTTCTCTTTTTTTGGTGTATTTGGGATAAACATAAAGATCATTTTTCGATTGAAACATTGTGTTTATTTCATATCGCTAATTTTTTTCGTGAATTCCAGTCTGAGCCGCTAAAATATCAGGTGCGTTTGTGAGACAAATTTTATGCTTGTGAATACGCGCATATTTATACACACCTTGGTCCTTTGAAGCAAAAATTCAGTGAAAAAAATTACTCATTATATTTATGAGGGCGCCAGAGGAATGAACATGTAGCAATTTAACACACAGACATTATTTTAAGGGTTTTGGTTTCAGGATTCAGCAATCTTACTGCTATGTATTTGCTACAAGGCATAGAAGACTCTTTGACATTATCCTTTTGAAGAAAATCTTCTATGCCAGGAATTTTATCTGTAATTCTAGTTATTCATTCAAGTTAAGGAAATCAGCATTTTTATTTTATTTTTTCTACATATAGTAAACTAAGTAATTAAATCATATAGCATGTTCCATTGTGAGAGGTGAACAAAATGAAGTAGTAAGGATTTATTAGAAATGATCTACAGTAATTAAGCCATAAGCAGAAGCTTACATACAATAACGTTGACTTTTATGTAAGTTCGCTGAAAATACACTTACTCATCGTTGCTGCTATGAAAGTGTAACAAAAGTATATACTTTTCCCTGAGAGTATTTACTCGTAGTAGTAATACTCCCTCAGCTCATTATACGAAATTTATTTATTTTTTCTCCTCTGTAATGAACTGATTGGTTACACTGATAATGAGATAGTGTAATCAAGGAGCTAACAACAACAACAACATGATATAATTAATTTCGCTTCAACAATAAAGCTTTGTCAAATAATGTGAAGAATCTATTCAATTTCCCATATTTGATACAGCTTTTATTATTAAAACGAAAATAATTATATTTTCATATAAAATGTGTTCCTAATAAATCCTTACTGCTCTGTTTTGTTCATTAAAATTTTAAATCATATAATTTGATTTTTGTTGTACATCAAACGTCTATAACAATGCCACTAGTGAGAAACATGAAAGGTTTTCTCTGTAAAAAAGTTGTTGCAGGTCGAATAATTTGAATCAGAATCAATTGGAAAGAATTTAAACTAGTCGTTATTAAACCAGCTTTATACCACCTAATTTGAAACACTACAAGTTCAAGTGAAATGTTTCCAAATTCAAGTGTAATTTTTTCAAGTTTTAAGTAGTTTTATTTTTAGGTTCGATTGAAAACTAATTTATTATTGAGTTTGAAAATATTCGATGGGTTAATCATGTAATAGTCATTTTCATCATCCTTTTTACCTTTTAGGCCTGGTTATTGTTCCCAAAGAGTCGGGGTCAACCAGTTTCCTGCAACAACTACGCCTATGTAATAGTCATTTTAATAAATTAAAAAACGCTAGCTAACAAGCTAACTGCATATTTCTTTTAGCTTCACCAAACCAGCCAATACAATCCAATTGCTTAATTTCATTTATTCCCGTTTTCATGCATTCGACCAAATCCATATTAGAATTTTCTGAAAGTTATCTTTGCACTGATAAATTTATTTTAGAAAAAGCTTCTTCAATAGGGTTGATCGTGTACGAGTATGGAGATAAAAAATACTTGTATGCAAGAGCTAAATTTGAAAATCTTTCTTTACAAATTGTAGAGGGGTGTATTTTTGCGTCATCTATATTTGGGAACAGAGTTTTGTGATATGTTCTTTTGATGAAAATTTCTTTTTATTTGTTTAAAAAGCAAACCAATTTTTGAGTCAATACTGCCTTTCTGAATTTCGTAACAAATTCCTCTATTTATATTAATAGCTAGTAATAGTGATTTGTTAACACCTCTTATCGTAGGCACTACTATTTTTCCTTTTGTACCTTTCCTTGATCACCCAAACTTCCTTCTCAAATGAAAATTAAATCCAGACGCATTTATAAAAATGTTGTATCATTAGTATTAGAATTATTTAAAAATTCTTGAGAAAATTCTTTTCTTTTAGATTTGCTTGTTTGAGAGTTGACAGAAAACAGAGTTACTGCTGCAATTTTACCTGTTATAGATAAGTTAGCAATTTTTGTTCGTATAGATTCAAGCGATATGTATAGGGAAAAAGTTTCTTAAATTTTTTCACGTAATTGTTTCAGCGTAATCATGTTATTTTTACTAATTTCATTTTCAATGTGATATGAGTAAATTTTATATTTTCTGCGTCCACCCCAAGATTTTCTTAATGAAGAATTTTCTACTTTTTTGATGAAATATTGTTCGTACTGTGTTTATATTAATATCAAGATCTTCAGAAACATCAATAAATTTACGACCATCTTCAACTACCATTTTAAAAATCAATTGTTTTATTTCTTCTTTCATTTTAATCCTTGATTTTAATGGAGACATATCAAAAATAAATGATTTTACTTTAATAAAAAAATCATCTGCTTTTAAAATTAGATTGTTGTTGAATAAATAAAATTTTTCAAGTCGAATCAAAAAATTTCTGAATTTCTTGAAAACGTACGTTACTTGAACTTGTAATGCTGTATAATATATTTTAAAGATTTGGATATACAAAATAATCGTTTGTTAAATATTTGATAATACTCTCAATTTCTCCGAAAAATCCCTGATTCGCTTATTTAAAAAAATAAGCATGATCCCGGCATTTTCCGAAAATAAGCTCTAGGAACATCCCTAAAGGAATTATTTTCTATCTTCTAAATGCATAATAAATTTTTTCAAATTTTTGCAGCAACTTCTGAAAATTTGGAGCCCTGTACTTTCAGCATTGATTCTGGAGGAACTAATACGACTTCTTGTTCCAATCCCGCGAAGAATAAAGGAAGTGAAGGTGATAATGTCAGTACTAAAGATCGCATCAAAGAAAAGCAAGCAACTTCTCATCCTCAAAATCCCAAACCAAAACTCCCAAGGAATAAGCCAAAACTGTTCTCCACTTCAAGCAGTAGTGGAAGTGAAAAAAGCAATTCAACAATTTCAAAACTTCTGCCGCTCACATCAGACCTCATGACAACGTATGAAAAGGGCTTTCCTCTCGGTTCGAGCACGATGGAAGGCGAAGGCACAAAGTTAGAGAAAGCAATGATCATCGTCAGCAACACTGAAGACGATGGTGGGGGAGACAGCAAACGTGACAAATCCAGAAACCCACCCTACTTCAATACAAGAGGAAAGGGGAAAAACAACAAGAAGGACTATTTGAATATAATAACGTCAGGACTCAACTTCAAACATTCTCTCCTCTCTCCAAAAGCATCAGGCAAAAAGTCGCCTCACTTTGCTAACTCCTCTTTCAAAGTTTCTTCTTCCACAATCAATAAAATGCATGATCCTGAATTGACAGCATCTTCTTTCTCAATTCATCACAAAAGATCCAATTCCTTCGAAGACTCCATAATCTCGAAAAGCACTTATTTGCAGCCGTTTTAAAATTTCTTTTTACATGCCTGACTTGGTCATTTCATTTCTATGTGTGAGTCCCGTCTCCTTTTTTTATCTTGCGCTGCTACAAATTTCTGTTACAAAACAATATAGTTTTGTCGTCTCTATACTAGCGAAAACCTTCTACTTGTGCAATATAGTATTATTACAACACACCGTTGGTCTTTTTACATTTCCCCACTATGATTGCAATAATAATCATTATCTATATGTCATCTCTCTTTCGCCCAAATTCGGTTTTTTAATTACATCTCGAATAGTATTAACTATTTTTTCAAATAATGAATACGATAATGGATTTAGCTTTTAACGTGTTTTAAGTGTTGATCAATTGATTTAAATTTTAATTTTATTGACATTAATATTATATAATTTTAAATAAATAATTTTATTTTTTATTATTCACTTTTCAATTCCAAAAATTTTCATCACAGATCAGATTTGTTTTCATGACAATCATTAAGATGGTCCAGAAGTTATGCCAAATTTATAATTTGTATTAAATTTTCGGGTTAAGCTTTACTCTTGTGATTCTGAATCAGTTATCTCCACAGTAGACCAAATGAAGGAATTTTAGTCTTGCATCTAAGAAAGGCCTAAAAAGTTCTACATTAAATTTAATTCTATTTGTAAAAAGTGCTATGAAGTAAGCAAATATCTTAATTTTTTAACTTTCAATAAAACATTTTATTTTAATGGATTAAACAAAAAATAACGCTTTGTATATTTTGTTTACTACAAATATTATTTTTAAATTAAATTAATTAAATCGAGGCGTGTTATGCAACAGTGACATAAATGGAAAATGGCGTAAAATAGTTGATAGATCGAAAATTCTGTATATTTCCAAATTAGTCTAAGGAACGAAAAAACAAATGACTTCTAATATATGTGAGAGAGATCGAAGAATTATAATCCGTTACCAAACATTTTGGAGAATTAACATTTCACCAAAAATGTACATGCAATTTGAGAATTTTTGTAGACGTTTTTTTCCTTCCAGTAAGTTTGCAAACTTGTGCTCTATGCGAGTCTTCAGAGTAATTTTTTTTTATTCATAACTTCTATGCCCAAATTATGGAATGAATAAAAATCCACTATCTACTATAAGGTGCATGACAAATCTGTTTTTATATTTATAGTTATCATATGATTATGGTTTTACTGTATTTTATTGAGTTTTAGTGTTTTAACATTAGAACAACATTATTTTATTGGTTGCAGAAGTCTGAAAAAATGTCAAATTGTTTTATATTTTCGGTAAAATACCCGTCTTTCACATGTCCCCTTGGTAACATATTTGTTCAGCCAAATGTCCGCGGCTATATGTCAATTGGACCAAATGTCTGGATACCGAATTAATCATATATAACCATTGCATTCCTATACATTTAGTGCTTCATGATTAAGATTTGCAATTGCCTTTCATTAATTTTGATCTTTTTCCATCTTGGATTATAATTCCATCCATTTTAGTCTTTCCTTCATTTTTATTAGCGGGAGCATGATTGCCTTCTATCAATTATTCCAACTCCATGTTACAATAGTCGAACTTTTTGCCTCATAAAAGTAGTTAATATTATCTTTTTGTTTTACCTGCTTTGCAATCTATTCAGGTATGACATCGCCATTTTTAATTTATTTTTCTATATCACTTCGTTTCGAACGCTTCTAATCTTCTCTCATTATTTTTTGAAGTTCTAGTCTAAGTAAGAAGCGTTCTACGGAATACTGCACACATTATTTTTTTGGGCGTTGCACTCATTTCATGAGAATTACTCCTCATGGAAATTCTAACATGCACTAAGCTTTTACTATCCTGCATTAGGTCCTTGCTACAGATTTCATCACACCTACCTAATCAAACTAACAATGATTCCAAACATTTTTCCTTTCTGCCCGTGTGGACTTCTCAATTTGTTCCATTTCCAGTCTACTTGTTTTCAACCACAGATCAAAATTTATTGATAAGGCATACAAAAACTATTCGCTTAAAATCACTTCACTCAGTTAAAAAAAATTTTATATCTTTTTTTAGTTATCTATAACGCATCCAAGGAAACAATATTATTCCATAACTGGGCAGATGTTGGAATTTAAATTAATTAAATCAAATTAGAGCAAAGGAAATTTTCTATAGTTGAGGATGAGTAATAGACCCCTCATTTTATGGGGGATTTAGAAAAATTATTGCATATGAAAGGTTTTTATTTTCAAGAAAAATTTTTTAGTGTTCATGAAAAATTAAATTTTTACGATTATATCTAAAGAACCTTCAAAAAAAATTTATGATGTTGATTTTAAATTCATCAAAATGGGATAATTTATAATAAAAAAATTCTTTTGACTTTCTAAACCATAAAAAATATTTTATATAATCTAAAATAATTTTTTTTGTAAAATTAGATTTTCTATAACCTTAAATAGATTATTTTGAAAAACAATTATTTGATTCTGGTTTTGGACTTGTTTTCAAGGTCTAGCGACTTGACTAGATTTTTGGTTGGAGATATCAAAGCACTTTCAGCCATAAGACTATATTCTCGCATTATGCTTAAGATGGTTAATTTACAATTCTAATTCCTAATTTAAACAAATTTTAATTTTTCCATTTATCATAAATCTTGATAGGGTATTCATTGAGATATTTAAGATATTCTATTTTAGAGGGTTTAAGTATACTAACAACTACAGAGGAAGTTTTTATAGCAAAAATACTAATATTTTTGCGTTGACAAATAGATTTCAACCACAGTATTATACTTCCGTTCTTCAATCCTAAGGCTTTTGTACTTTTGGATGCAGGCCAAACAGATTCTTAAATCCAAAAATAATATACCAGACTTATATATTTTTGAAAATAATCGGAGCCGTATTTTTACACAAAAATTTAAATGGTGTCCTAGAGATATTTGTAAAATAAAAAAAGATTTTTATAAGATTCAATGTAATTCATTGAAAATAGAAATAATAAAATTATAGTCAACGTTATTACAACATTATTAGTAGTGCCTGATATTTTCCTCCCCAAATAATGGATCTATGAGGAAACATTGGAGGAAAATTGGTTGTTTGTTTAATTTTAGTTTATTCTCCTTCTGAAAATTTAGCTTTTTGTTTTTCTACCTAATTTTTTCAAAATATAGTCACTAAAATAAGAAATCTCATACAATAACTGGATAGACAGTATTTCATTAAATGCTATTACTTTACTGGATAGTAAAAAATACAAAGAAGAAAAGCTACAATTAGCTCATGTTATTGACAAGAAAATAGGATAAAAAAAATTGAAATAGAAAAAATACGTGATACTTTAATAAGGTAAAGGTACCGTGTGGTGTTTTCATCGAGAAGGAAAAATTGCGCCGCTTGTATCGAACTATGAGAAAGTAAGCTTAATGCGGGATCGAACCCAAGACCTTGAGTTATCCAAACCCAGTACCTAACCAACCTTATTCACGCCCCTTAGTTTAACCCATTAAGTACCAAGAAATCAGACGATATTTTAAAAAAACGCAGACGATTTATATTCAAAGTCATTGAAAAAAGCAGACGAAGATGAAATTACTTATGTTCCCAAATGGGAACATTGGGGCTTAATGGGTTAATATGAATTCTTCATTGTGTTAGATTCTTACCAGCTTAAAACCTAGCTTTGTTTGGCATAATCTTTAATAAGCCTAGAAGATTTGATTTAAGAATACATAAGCAACTTTTATTTCCAACAAAGCTAGTTCGCTAAGTTGATACTAACAGGTGGAAAAAATCATTGTGGAAAAAATTTTAAGATATGATTTTAATAAAATTCTAAATAAATTTGTATTAATTTAGAGTAAAATAACTAAATTTTTGTATTATTAATGCTATGTCGTCTTTACAAATAAGAACCACCCTAAAAATTGGAATTTTAAACCCCACTTCCTTGTCTGGCTAACTCATATCTCCATCCCTAATAAGAGATCACTATTAATAACCCCTTAACTGGACTTCTTTTAATGTAATTAGGTATTGGCAGAAAATAAACAATTATAATTTTCTGTAAACATGATACTAGATTTAAACATAGTCATCAGCTACTAGAAAACAAAATTCTATCATGAACGAGAGGACATTAATTCTCTTCAGTAACAACCAAATCCTTATGATTTTCTTCTACTTCCTCCACCTATTCTAAGTCTTCTTTATAATCTGATTGACTTTATGATGCACTTTTTCTATTACGTTTAGACAACGCTTGGATAGTAAGTTCCACTAGTCTTGCACGCTCTTGCTTTGACTTTGGATCTTACACTTGGGCAATAAATATTACATGGAATTTTTTTGTATTCGTTTTTCGAAACCAACTCGTTAATACCAATACTTTCCTAAGTAAATTTTATTCAATTAGGAAGGGGAAACCATTGATAGTTACCTTCCCCATGTGCTATCCCCAATCCTAAAAAATTTAGGATCTGGTCGTATCCAATGGAGCTTTATATATGCATTGGCCTATGCTCATGATTTATGTTTACTTAGATAGATACTCATTACTATTTTTTAAAATTTGACACAAAAAGATGTTTATGGGTTCTTATTGCAAATAGAAATAAATATGGATAAATATTACATAAAGATACTTTTATGAAATTATTTATCGTGCAATTGCCTGTAAACCAACTCAGATGTGTCATATATGGATGATCAAACAACTTTCAAATTTGGGGAAAAATGTACTATAATAGTTATTATTTATTTAAAATAAAAATAGGAAAGTTCAAGGGAAAATGCATTATGCAAATGGAAAAGTGTAATTGTAGATAATAGATACCAAAAAGTTTATAAGCCAAATAATGTATGAATATAATTAAATCTAGGATTAAGAGAATATAGTATTATTTTTTTGGTTTTCGGCATTTTCCAAAGGAAGAATAATTAACTTGACCGATAACGATCCCAGGATTATCATTGGAAGGCAGGACAACTTTTTGAAAAAAATGAAATAAATTGGTAAAAAAAGAACAAGCAACAAAATAATAAGAAATAGATTATAATTCACGAGAATTTCTTCTGATTTTTTTTATCACATTCAAAATTTGCGGGAAACAAAGGAAATTGGAGTTTATTAAATATTTTTTATTAATAAAATCTTTATTGAGTCGAATAGACATTTTTCTATAAATGTAATTAAAATTAATGGAGGAGTAAAAATATTTGATCGATTTCCAAACATTATAAATTTGAAATTTCTTAATCAATCTAACTTTTTAATATATAAAAACTCAAAGTTTATTTATTTATTTTATTTCGTTGTTGTATCTTTTATATTCCTTCTATAATTAGTGAATCGTACTTTTTTATCTCTGTAAAAGCAAAATTATTACATTATTTTTATATAATTTTTCAACATTAGAAACTATAAAAAATTTTACACGTGCTTTATTGAATAACCTCAAACTATAAAAACTTTGTTTTTAGTTTTTTGTGGCTAAAGTTTTATTAGTTGATATGTTCATAGAAAGAAAGGTAAACAAATGACATTTTAAAATTGTAAAAGATATTTGCAGTTAAAATTAAACCATTTTTTATAATCAGTGATTAACGTATCTAAATTTAGGAAAAAATCTATAGTTAGAAGTAATTGTATGGTTTCAAGAGCTACTCTCTATATTCTGAAAGGTTAAAAATTATGATCGCCAAACAAATTTATGCATGTCGACGCGGAACAAATCCTTTTATTTTCGACCCACCCTAATATAAATCTAAAAATGTTTGTTTGTTACTAAATCGATTATTTTAAATATATTTGTTTACGCACCTATTTTAGAGTGCTTATACTATTTTTAAGTTTACGAACTTCTCAACCTGGATTGTTATAAATCCTCCGCGATTCCGTTACTAAATGACCGCAAAATTAGTACATCCGGCAACCCTACTCCTACAGGATCACTAAATCAAAGGTTCATGAATGTCTTCTATGGGATTATCTAGATTTATAATTAAAAATTTCTCTAAACTTTTAATCATCCATAAAGATAATTTGAAACTTTAGAACACAGAAAGTTGAAGTGCAAAAGCATTCGCATTTCTCCTCTGTCTACTAGTGCCACTCTGTTCTGCTTTTGCGATTAAATATTGTATTATATTAATATGTTATAGTACGATAAGAGACTTGCTATTCATATATCTTGCCTAAGTAGTACTTGTACATGTAGCCAGAAGTCATACGATTAATTCCTTTCGTTTTTATCAAATACTGTTACATGGATAAAGCAAAAAATATATTCCATCAAACCTTGGGTGGCAGACGCTATTGTGTGTAAGCATTTATTCTACGCGGTATTTATTTCACCCATTACTTAGTTTCTACTGACAACTTGATTAGTCTTGTGGAGTCGGAGATTTAACGTGATAGACGTCGTAGTGTTTTTTTAAGTATTTTAAATTATAAAAAAAGTTTTTGCAAGCATATGCGATGGTCCTTCTTTAGACGAAGTCAGAAGTGGCTTTCAATTTTGAAACCTCTCGTACTTAAGCACGTCTTATCTTTGTATACTATTTGCGACGACGCATAATGACACCCATTTTTATATATAATTTACGCCAGCATATTGCCCATCATTTAGATAATTCACCTTTTTCTTTGAATAGCAATTTTTGAATTCTACCACTGGTTGTGATCAAAATTAGTTATCTCTAAACAAAGTTCAAATGTAAAAAAGTTATGTGGAAAAATTAAAAAATATTTTCTATTTTTAAAGCTTATAAAAGACATAAATTTAAAGGAAGGGTAATTAACTTGAGAGTTAACGATCCCAGGATTATCATTGGAAGGCAGGACAACTTGATGATGAAAATGAAATATATTATTGGTAAAAAAAGAAAAAGCAACTATATAATAGGAAATAGATCATTTAATTCACAACAATTTTTTATGTTTTTTTTTATCACATTCAAACATGCGGGAAACAAAGGAAATTGAACTATTTCGGGAACACTCCACGCTTAAGCTTTCACCGCTAAACCACTTTCATTGAGATCATCAAATTTTGGAATAGTACTGTAGAAAATGACATTAAAAACTGCAAGCGTATCAAATTTTACATCCATATTTTTGCCGGTAAAATACTTGATGAATAGCTTCCGTTACATAAGCTCTTGAATCAGATCTAATTTTTTTGAAGAAGAACACTATTTCAACGCTAGCTTGAGCAGATAGCAGTGCGTTTCAAGTTCTTGCTACCCTTTTTTGTCGACTGTCTCACTCTAACGTGTTTTTACCCCCGATTGCGCAGCTCTTCATATGACTTAATATGATTTGTCTTCCTATGAGCAGAAAAACGCAAGAAAACTAGAGATGATATCCACAGGGAGGCACATCATAATATGTCATGGTTTCCAAAAATATTCTATTTTTATTTACTCAATGAGGTGGAATTATTATTATTTTATTCAAAGGCCATTACAAATTACATTATTTCGTAAATTAAGATTAACCAACGAGTTTGCTAATTTTGGGGAACTTGTTGTTTTAAACAATGATCTAAATGCAATAAACTAACTTTGTGCTTAAGATACTGAACAAGAAAAGGAATAGTCTATCTTCGCTGTATACGAAAGAGAGGATGCGGAGAGTGGAAGTGATTTCCTGCTTTTTGATACAAGCCATAAGCCTTCGCAACTTCATGCGGCAGAATGTGTCTGCATGTTTCACAGTTTTCTTGCTCTGTCTTATAAACCTCCTAAACTACATGGACCGCTACACTATCGCTTCAGTCCTCTTTGACATTGAAGAGTACTTCCACATTCACAACTCCAAAGCCGGTCTCATTCAGTCCGTCTTCATCCTGATGTACATGCTTTTTGCTCCGCTCTTCGGCTTTCTAGGCGACCGCTACAACCGAAAGGCCATCCTCTCCCTCGGTCTGCTCACTTGGGTGGGGTCAACGCTCGCTGGCTCCTTCGTTGGAGCGAAATTCTTCTGGCTATTCCTACTCTTTCGAGGGATGGTTGGAATTGGGGAAGCGAGTTACTCAACCATCGCGCCCACGATCTTTGCCGACATCTTCACACCAAAGAACCGCATCAAGGCGCTCATCTTTTTCTACTTTGCCACACCCGTGGGTAGTGGCATAGGCTACATCATCGGATCTAGCGTAGCTGAGGCCATGGGATCTTGGAAATGGGCTTTGCGCGTTACCCCATTGCTAGGCCTTATCGCCTTTCTTTGCCTTCACGCCTTCCTCAAGATTCCTTCTAGAGGATTCAGTGAAGGCATATCTTCACCACCAAAGCCTACATCCTTCAAGAGAGACATCGTTGAAATTCTGAAAATTAAGTCTTACATGTATACAACAATCGGCTTCACCTGTTGTGCTTTTGTCATTGGCACTCTTGCTTTGTGGGGGCCTTCGTTCATTAAGTTGGCGATGGAGTCTATTGGCATAGAAGTAACTGAAAAGATGATTGGCGTTAATTTTGGCCTATTAACCTGCCTAGCTGGAATAATTGGCGTTTTAATTGGCTCAGAAACTGCTCGGAGATTACGGCCAATCGTTCCATTTTCCGACCCTCTTGTTTGCGCTTTTGGTCTGCTTCTTGGTGCGCCAATTCTATTCTTTCTTCTTCTATTTGCTAGAATAGGTTATGCCTTTATCTGGGTTGTTACTTTGATAGCTGAAATTCTTTTCTGTTTAAACTGGGCTATTGTATGCGACATTACTCTTTCTGTAATTGTTCCTACTCGAAGATCATTGGCCCAAGCATTACAAATAATGATATCGCATGCTTTTGGAGACGCTTCTAGCCCGTATCTCATTGGTGTAATATCGGACTCCTTCAACCAATCATGGGGCGTTGAATCCATTTCAAATGACTTCTTTTCCCTCCAATACGCTCTTTTCATTTTACCGTTTGTATCCGCTTTGGGAGGTGCTGTCTTTTTACTTTGCATCAAACATATCAATTCGGATCAACTTGCTGTCACTTCCTCAATTGAAAAATGTCTTCAAATTCCTAATACCGACGCTATCAACAATTCGTCTGATGATTCAAAATCTCTCATCAACAATCCGATTGTTTGAAATTCATTTTTCCTCTGACATAAGTTCTACCCAAAAACTTGTAACATATAATAAATCATTTATATCTTCACTCTTTGCAACAGAATACTGAAATTAAAAAAATTTATATATTTAGAGTGGATGTTAGTTGCAGGTTTTTATCACATTACCCCCAACGAGTATTATGAAATGGAAGATAAAATTTATGAATAAAACCTACTTTGTGTCTCTGTGTGCATTTTTTCAACTTTGGTTCCTTAATATTTTTCAAAATATTTGCATTCACCATCAAAAATTCCGTACTGTCTCTTAAAAATCATTTATTTTTTCATTTGAGTAGACATACTACTCATCAAGATAAACTTAAAGTTCCTTTAAGAAGTTGATGAAAATTATGGGCCCTTACAAGAAAATTTTCACATACAAATTCACAAAAACAACTTCCCATGCAATTAATATTTCTATTTTATTTCATTGACATGAATTATTTTATCTCAAATGAAGTCAAATGCATGTAGTAAATGAAATTTTACGTGAATTCAAGGAGAAAAGAGAAAATGCCTCTGCTTGCTACTTATTCAAACTTTAAAAGTTAGTTTTTTGTTTCTGTTATTTTTACACGTACAATTTGGTTGATTATTTTCACTCATTTTCAATTTTTTTTTACAAAAATGAAAAACTGTTCACGGACCCCCTGAGACGCAGACATGGCCCCTCAGTGCTCCGTGGACCCCAGATTAAAATTTTCACATTCTTATTTTTTTTTTATGTATGATTCTGTTTTCGGGAGGTTGACTCTAATTTAGAGAACAAACCCAATTAAAAACATTGATAACTTTTATTAGAGCAAATCAACACTACGAATAAATTTTCATCAGCCAGTACAATTATGTTGAAAAAATACATATTCGTATGTCCAAGAATTTTGCACAGTAGTCTATATACTTTCAGAAAAAATTATATACGGATTACTTGATTAGTATTCAAAGCATTATTTTACCTCAATGACACATTTAAGCATACAATTTGAAACATGACATATTCTAAAATCCAAAATCATAAAGTTTTCCTATTTTTCCAAATACACTTATCATTAAATTTACTTCTATGCGAAAATCAATGGAAACAACATTTAGCAATGCTTCCCAAACCTCGAGGTAGCGATTCATTTCTCGGGTTTATGGAGGTCCAAGATTTTGAGGAAGTTTTTTATGGTATCATGCCATTTTGGTAATTTTTTATATTTGTGTTCTTGGAACTATTCTGAGAGAAAAAAAAACTGTAAGCATTAGTCCTCGGCATAGACTAAACTGCATTTCCATCTTCTGAAATATAACGAAGAGGCATTCTCGACTAATACGATGTACGAAAACCAAAAATTTAATATTTCTAGGATGTAATTTATTTCTTTTATTGCAATATTGAATGTTAATAAGGTATACAACAGTTTATACGAAGCTAGATGTCCTTAACAGGTGTAATTATTTGTTATATTTGTAATGTATGTATTTTTTGTTTTGAATTTTATAATCTGTGTATTATTTTACTCTTTTTTCCAATGTGTCAAAAATTAAATGTAATTCTCTTTGTTCTTTTCGATGCTCTTTTCATTTTTACTTAATTTGGATTTACTTAAAACTTCAACTCTCAGATTTTATATCAAAATGCTTTTTGCTGTTGTATTTTTACCTTCACCAGAAGGAATTTCCAGTGTTGGCAGGTCCAAGTTGGTTGAGGTAAAACTTGACTAATTTTACCCCTTAAAATTTCATTTTAAAATTTTTATAAATGTTTCATACATTTAGAAAGGATAGAGCTTAAATGAATTAAATTTCATTTTTGCGTTTTATTTAACACTTTTAAAATGTTTCATCCAATTATAAAATGAACTTACACAAATATCCAATTTAATGATTGAAAAAGAAGGTAGAGTTAAAAAAAAAAAAGGGAGAAGTGTTCTATTTCTGATTTGCAGAAAAAAATTTCCTTGAGAAATAACCTTCTAAGAAATTTTTTTTGTAATTAATTTTAATTAAAAATGCTTTGGTTTGTTAGTCTATGTGGAAGACACAGTTATGAAATTAAGACATTAGTAATAAGCAATAAAAATAAACGCAATTGCTTAAAAATGAAATTGGAAACTAGAAGTAGCTTTTAAAATTTTCGTCCCTACTGAAAAAAGAGAGGAAAAAATCAAACGCCTCTAATCCCATTTCTTTTCTTCTATTGAGTTGATAAATGATCTTAGGATAGTTTTTCCTTTTTGGCTAACATTTTTGTATCGCAATTCATTTCTTTATTTCAAAAGGGCGGTTCACAAAATATCATGAATGCGGATAACTAAGCTTTATCTGCCTTTGGTCTCCTGTACTTTACTGTTACAGTGCAATCATGCATCGTGATAGAAGGAATGATTTTCGCCTCATTATACTTGAGTTGATTTTTCCGTAAAGCATCACACACAATTTGTCTTGCATCAAGCTTGGACATTGTTTCCGCTATGGACTTACCACTTTTTTTAATGGGAACTTTTTCACTCACATCTGGTCTCACTTCTTTCCTACCAACACAAGAAAGTGGAGCAGGAGGCCTTGGTGGTACTTGCTTATTTTTTGTTGTTGTATTCCCGTGCATTCTCACTGCTGATGATTTTTTCTTCCTTGTGGAATAATCGTATCTTCTTAAGCTCTTTTGTTTCTTTCGTACAGGCACAAATGGTACTTTATATTCTTCGTCATCATCATCATCGTCTTGACAATACCCATCGTCTATCTTGATGTCGACACCATCATTCGAAGTGCTTTCACGAAAAATAGGATCAAATATTGGACTGAATAAACGATTCAAAAACATATGTGGCATAAGTTTAAGATTTTCATACCAAGCTTAAGATATTGAATATACGCAGGGAGATTTGTTCTTTTTCTAAAAACAATAAAAAGTATTGAATAAATGCCATCATCCTTAAATTTCCACTCTACCCAAAGTGCATTGTTTTGTATAAACTATTTTAGAGTTCTTCAGCCAAAGTACATTTGCTGAGACTCATGAACTGATGGGAAAATCTTTAGATCCGAAGAAATATTCACGTTTTTTTTAAAAAGTGTTTAAACTATCTGAATATATATAATAATTTTACCTGACGTATCTTGACTGATATTTTTAATTTATTTGAACCTTTTTGAATGTTAAAAAAAAATTTTTTTTTTAATAATGCAAACTTGAAAAAAGGAGATTCAATCTTCTAAATTTGTGGATTTTAGTGCTTTTTTAATTTTTTTTTCAAAGTTTTTGCACATATTTATTATTCATAATAAAAATGTCCTGCCACCGACTCTCTTTCACAAAAAGAAGTTTTGAAGTTTCTCTTTCACAGAAGTTCCTCCTAGTCTTTCTGATAGTTTTTGTTATCGTTTTGCAATCCTTAATAGAATATACACAAGATTCTCTTTCGAAGGTTGCACTTTACCGTGGATATTGCATCTCATCTAATCTGACTTAATCTTAAACTACAAGAAAATAAAAGCTCTTCTTTGTCTACACAAAGTTAAAAAAAGTTTTATTTTTTCAGAAAAAAATATTTTTGCTCGCTGAAGTTTCACAAGGCATCACTTCCCAAGCTTCTCGAAAAACAACACCTCTATCAATAAAAAATATTTCACAAGAGAATCTTTATTTCAAAGACTTCATGACATTGAAAACAATAAAATTCATCCATATTTTATAACAAACTCTTTTAATGTCAATATCGAATACCGTTTAACCTCCAATGGTCCACTTTTCACTTCATTGTTAAAATCGAAATTAAAAACAATGAAACATATTTTAGGTTCATTTTTTTCCTAAGTTCAATTGAAAAGTCTTTGAGATACACAAATAAAACAAAAATAAATAAAATGAAATTTTTTTATTAAAAATTATTAATTGATAAAAAAATTGTGAAATGGTAAAAAAAGTTAATTTTATAAAATCCAAATTCTAGAAAAAAATATTCGAGCAATTCTAAAATATCCTTACAGTTCATGACATACTATCCCTTATTTTTGTCACGAATGTGTTTCTGTAAAAAATAAATTTGAATATGTCGCCATATTCTTTGAAAGTATTTAGGATCTACATTCTACAAGTGGACCATTGGCGTATCGTGACAATGAAATATACCCTTTTTACCCATAATTAGAAAAAACGATGAAAAAGTAAATTTTTTCAACAGAGTTGATCATAATGATTGATATCTCTGTTTCTTTAGCTTCATGACGTTGAATGTTGTACTTTCAAAAATATAACCTCTTGATTTATTGTGTGATGACGTTAGCATGTCACTTTACATCAAATGTAAATGAATTGAGTAAAATAATAAAACAGTATATTTTTCATCGTAAACATACAAATATATACAATAATGATATCTTATTATAATGTAGGAATGAATGTGAAGCGTGGAATTTGAAACTTTGTATCACTAATTGATTTCAGTTTGCTAATATGTTTTCATGAATATGAAGAGATCATAATATAAGTTCCACATTTTTTGAAATAACTTTTTTTATCATTCTCTTACTGCTCTTGCGCTTGCACCGTTTCTTCTTGTAAAGCTAAAAATATAGCGACTTTTGTTAGTGTGGAGCCAACTTTTTTCGTTACAATACAACTACTACTTTTTTCTTTATTATTTTGCGTTTCATTGATTTTTCCGTCAAAATGAAGTTCAAGCATTTATCTTCCGCTTTGGAGCACTTAGAAGAAGATGAGGTTTTGGAAAATGGCACTCCTATTGATTTAGTTATACTTCCTCCTGATGAAAACAATGTTGTTACCGATACCGAAGACATTGATGAAAATGATATGCTTGATACTTTTCCTCAAGATACATGCGGAGAAATAGAAGTAACATACCCTGAAGTAGAAGAAGATCAAGATAAAACCTGCAGATGGAAAAAAATGAAAAACTTTGATAATAATTTAGCTTCTTATTCACACGTCGATTGTCCTCAGCTAGCCGAAGACGTAGCTCATGAAGCTATTGATTTTTTTTTCAAAGTTTTCCCAAAAGAATACATGGAAACACTGGCAAAATTATCCACTTCTTATGCTAATCAAAAAAATGAAGCAATTGATCTAGATTGGAAGGACATAGGTATTTTTATCGGATTTGTTATTTTATTGGGGTATCATACATTGCCAAGAGAGGAAGAGTTTTGGTCGACTCAATTAGATCTTGGAATTTCATTAGTGAGTCAAGTAATATCGAGAAATAAAGAAGTACTTTCATGCTGTCGATAATACTAAAATTAATTTAGAAAACAAAATGGCAAAAGTAAGGCCTATTTATGAAATGTAAACGCTAAATTTTTGAAGTTTAGTTCACTTTATGAAGAGATAAGTATAGATGAATCGATAGTTCCTTATTATGGGCCTCATTCGTGTAAGGAGTTTATAAGAGGAAAACTTATTAGGTTTGGCTATAAAATATGGTGCATGTGTTCATCTTCTGGCTGCCCCTTGTCTTTACACATATATCAAGGTAAGGAGAGAGGTTCAAGTAAGATGCCATTGGGCATGCAAGTTGTAGGAAACTTTGTCCAAACAATTGAAAACCCTTTAAAACATACATTCTATTTTGACAATTTTTTTACATCGTACAATAGAACCGGTAAATGTCCATTGATTGAGGATAAAGAAATCAAGAAGAAAAATAGAGGGTATTACGATTATAGATCAGATGGAAGAGTATATTTTGTAAATGGAGGGATAATGCTTGTGTGAATGTTGGATCCAACTTTTGTACGCATGAACCTGTTGGAACAGTTAAAAGGTATTCACGTTTAGAGAAGAAAAAGATCGAAGTTAGCTGTCCTTTCCTCATTAGCAAGCACAATCAAGGAATGGGAGGGGTTGATGTGTTTGACAAGTTATTGGCTGCTTATAGGCCTAAAGTAAAGGCGAAAAAATGGTGGTGGCCTTTGGCAATGCATGCAATAAACGTTTCGGTTGTTGGTGCCTGGAAGGATTATGAAAGGACAAACACAGAAAAAAAATCATCTCATCTAAACTTCCGTAGAGAAATAACGCTACACTTACTTCAATTGAAAGGTTTGCAAACCAAGAGAAAACCAGGGCCTTCTTCTCATCTTTCTAAAAGTTCTAGAAGTGTGAATGGGCACTATTTAGTGTCCGTTTCAAGGCAACAACAACGAAAATGCGTGGTTTGTAAAAAAAAATTCGCTTTTATGCTGCTTTGCGTGCCAGAAAAACGTCCATCGAGACTGCTTTCCTCTTTATCATCAATAACCACTTTTATTTTCTTTTGTAAATAAATGCTTGTTTTCAAAAATTTTTGATTTCACTTTTCGCCAATGGTCCCACTTATGGACCGTCTGTCATTGCATATAAAACTTGTTCATCATCATCATTTTTTATATTTCATTTCAAGGTAAGTATATTTAAACTAAATATTCAAGGCAAAAGTTGAATAACACATTTTTAATAAGTTCGGCAATTAAACGGTTAAAGCTTTTTCTTCATTAATTTGATACTGCAAATTCTAAGATACAATTGCTCGACTTTTTAAGTAAAGACATACGGAGTTTCAATACTTTACTACTTGAAACGGAAATAGAAGAATAGAAAGACACTTTAGTACCCGTAAACATTTTCATATGGTATATACTACTTATATATGTGATTAGTCTTTTTCTAGTGTCAACTTCATTAAACGTAAATCAAGAACCAAATCATCGAATCAAATTTTAAAGCTTTACTTCTTTAAACCTCATTGGAAGAACTTGAGTGAATGTAATAATCTTCTTCTATTTAAATATTCTTTGTGAACCATTAGCATATATTTGATTCTTTTTCTAAGATTTTTTCAAAAAACTACCAAAGGTTTGTTTGATCTTTTTTCAAAATACACAAAAGCAAGAAAGTGTAATTCATTGTTACCCAAAGGCAAGTGCTTTGTAAAATCTTTAAAAACGTCAGAAGACGCCAAGGTTGAGAAAAAACACGAGATGAATTATTAAGAGATACCATTTATGATTGACTTCCTCATTTATATCTTTATGTAATTTTAGAATTTCAAAAAACAAGGTTGTATCATTTTGTTACAAGTAGGTTCTGAATGGTTTTCCAACATGATTATCAGTAGCAACACTTTCATTATATTATGAGAAATTTTGTTCACTATTTTCAAGTTTTCTATAACATTATAATATATGAATATGACCATCGAAATCAATGTATTGAAAAACTTGCAAAAATGTTGTTTTAGAATTAATCTAAAACTACGATAGAAAAACTGTTTCGGTGTATACAATTTTATAAATTGATAAAGATTCAAAAACTGAATAAAATATATAAATATTAAAAGTATAGGCATTTATACATTTCAGAGAAAAGGTTTAAGAATTGAGAATGGCACTGTAGTTCCAAAGTCTGTTTAATTGTAACTTTAATGGCGTTCCTGCTTAATCGATCAGTCAAAAAAAGAAAATTTGGACAACAAACCAGATAAATAAGTAAAAACAAAACAAAGATAAAATCTATAGCGTATCTATGAAACCTCATTTCTCTTCTATGCTTACTTTTTTACCATTTTATTGGCGTCTCCATTTATATATTCAGGCACTTGAAAGGGCCATTTTCAAAGTAACTTATTTTTACCTAGCTTTTCTAACACATAATAAAAACAGCCAATCAGGTGTAGAACTTAACGTTATTGACATTAGAATCAGCATCGCCATAATCACTATTTCTTTATACACCTTAAAATTTCCAAAAGCATCACTTTGGTCTTGTGCATTAATTTTCGTATTTATTATTTTTTCAGAAAATTAAACCAACAAAATCTATTTTTATGGTATGCAATGAATGTGTAATTAAAATTTTTTATTTATAATTTAGTTTAAATATGGTGACAAAATGGAAGCTCATGTAATTCTTAAAGTTATCAGTCTCTCAATATTTTCTACTCTCATATCCATGAATAAAGATTCATCTATTTGCTATATATCTGCTACCATAAACTTCTAGATACAGTGTTGGCTGATGCTTATTGATTTTAAAGCAAATGAATTGGCTATTAAAGAGAATCACAAAGAAAGTAAATTTGATTCCTGTTTACGCAGTGATAAGCTTTCAAAGTTGAAGAAATTTGTCACCGTCATGGTATCAGTGTTCGGCAAAGCTTATATGTGAAAAAGTATGTTCATAAATGAGGCATTTGGATCAGAACCTCAAACGAAGTTGAATGATGAACATTTGAAAGCAGTTCTTTTGATTGGATGGAGCAATCTCAAAGTAAATATTGATATTCTTTAAGTTAAGCACCAGTTTCACAAATCTATCTCGCCATTTTTCTCCTTGTGAGTTTCGAATAAGTGCACACTGGGTGTGGAATAACTGCATCATTGCTAACTTCGACTTCTTAAATAAATTCCCAACTTTTGTGTATTGGGGACTAAAAATTGCATGTCCGGACCTTTAGCCCGAAAATGTACATGCACTTTTGGCAATATTTATAGACGTTGCTTTACTTCAATTAAATTTGCAAGTTTGTGCTTCAAATCTGCAGCTGTTTTCTTTTGTTATTCATAACTTCTATACACACTTCTCTTTGATAAAATTTTTGCTTGGCCAAATGTCCGGGTACCAAATATTGTAGTGGCCGCTATTTTTTGTGCATTCAACGCATTGTACTGAACATAAGCGTTATTTCGTCCTTAACGCTTGATGGCGCCTGCTAAAGACGATTTCTTTCAAACTAACAATTAAAGAATTCTCTGCAAAGAAAAGCTTCGAATGCTTGTTATAATGGAGAATTTGTAATAATTCTATCTGTTCATAAGTTGTTATTGTGTATTATTGTGTTTTTTAGTCTCCTGTCTTGTTCTAATGATTACCAACTACCATATTGATGTATAGTATATGTTTTTAATCTTTCTACAACGACTCTGTTGGAAGTACCAATAAAATAAACATATACCTACTTTTTTCGACCTTTTACTCATTTTATACTACTTGTCACGAGGTCCCACAAAGCTCTTAAAGTGACTTCTTTATTTGCAAATTAAAATATATTATTATTGATGAAAAAAAATAGAAAAAGAAGAATGAAATTAAAAAAAAATTAAATTCAAAATCATAAAATATAAAGGTAAACAAACCTCATAAGTATATATACCATTTTTACTTCTAACGTGTCTTTTTTTAGTTCGAAATCATCTTTTTTCAATCCAATTTGTCTTTTTTAAGTCCTAAATAGCCTTTTTTTTGTTCAAAATCGCCTTTTTTTCAATTCAATTTGTCTTTTTTAAGTCCTAAACGTCTTATTTCAATTTTATTTTGTATTTTAGAAAGAGCTTTTAGAATTTAAAAAAGACAATTTATAAGTAAAAATGGCATATATAAATATGTATATAGCAAAAGTGTACATTTTTATTAACTCGACCTTAACTTAGGGTGCCAGATTTTTAACTCAACAACTAACCAAGATAAATGCTTCAAAGTGTAGTAAAGAAAAGTTTTAATTCCTTGCAGAAATAAATAACATGAAAAATAGATGAACGTAAAAGAAATAAAAGTACTATACTAAAAAAGGGGATGAAAACAATGTGAAGATTTGTCTTTTCAATTTCCTTGCTTTTTAGTATAACATAGGTGGTGAATGATATGTCGAGATTTTTCTTCATTTCCCTCGGGATTCCGTTGTTAAGGGTTCGGTAAAAAAACCCGAAACCCCAGACATCTGACAGCTGTACTTTAAGTGAAACTTTAATCAGAATAGTAATACATTTTATGAAAAGAGCTCAACTTATAATCGAGCAATAACGGTATAATAGGAAAGTGCTTACTTGTTACTAAACGTGGTATTATATACACACAAGGTATTTAAAACATATATAATACGGGAAAACTGCATGCATTGTGGTAGTGGTGTATATGCCTGAAGAAGATAACACGAATAGCAGCACATACATACTCTTCGTACGTATACGCAATGTGTGAACATACGGTAAAATCATATAGTAGGCCTTAGAAAATAATGCAAAGGCACTGAAAAACTTTAGTTATCGAGTTTTGAACGAATAAATGCGTTCACTTATCTATCTACCATCATCATCATCATCATCATCATCATCATCAAAATGAAGCATTCGAGAAGGTAAAAGAAGGAATGAAGGGCAAATGAAGAGGAAACGCTTGTGTGGGGGTGTGGACGTATTTTAGTGTTACAAGAAACAGTATTGTATATAAGTAACCTTTCATAACATATAGTTTATACCTTTCATAACAAAATCTGCTTTTAACCCTATTAGCGCTGGGCTAAATTTCTTCGCAAAGTGCTGGGGCGTAAAGGATCCCCTCCCCCCTATTTTTCTCAGATATTAATAAGTTTTTAGAAATATTTTTAATGTTACATATATATTTTAACTATGCTGAATTCAGTGGTGATGTCCATTTTTTTTATCAAAACCAATCAAACCTGTCAAAAAAGTGATCTAAATGTGACAGCTCATCTCAAAAAAGAACTTTTTATTGAAATAATTATATAAAGTTTTTTTTCACATAAATACCCATTTTCAAGCATGCTGAATTCAGTGGTGATATTCATTTTTAATGAAAATCAATCAAACCTGTCAAAAAATTGATCTAAATGTGACAGCTCATCTCAAAAAGGAACTTTTTGTCAAAATAATTATATAAAGTTTTTTTTCACATAAATACCCATTTTCAAGTATGCTGAATTCAGTGGTGTTATTCATTTTTTTTATGAAAATCAATCAAACCGGTAAAAAAATTGATTTATATTTGACAGCTCATCTCAAAAAAGAACTTTTTATTGAAATAATTATATAAAGTTTTTTTTCACATAAATACCCATTTTCAAGCATGCTGAATTCAGTGGTGATATTCATTTTTAATGAAAATCAATCAAACCTGTCAAAAAATTGATCTAAATGTGACAGCTCATCTCAAAAAGGAACTTTTTGTCAAAATAATTATATAAAGTTTTTTTTTCACATAAATACCCATTTTCAAGTATGCTGAATTCAGTGGTGTTATTCATTTTTTTTTATGAAAATCAATCAAACCGGTAAAAAAATTGATTTATATTTGACAGCTCATCTCAAAAAAGAACTTTTTATTGAAATAATTATATAAAGTTTTTTTTCACATAAATACCCATTTTCAAGCATGCTGAATTCAGTGGTGATATTCATTTTTAATGAAAATCAATCAAACCTGTCAAAAAATTGATCTAAATGTGACAGCTCATCTCAAAAAGGAACTTTTTGTCAAAATAATTATATAAAGTTTTTTTTTCACATAAATACCCATTTTCAAGCATGCTGAATTCAGTGGTGTTATTCATTTTTTTTTATGAAAATCAATCAAACCGGTAAAAAAATTGATTTAAATGTGACAGCTCACCTCAAAAAAGAACTTTTTATTGAAATAATTATATAAAGTGTTTTTTCATATAAATACCAATTTTCAAGCATGCTGAATTCAGTGGTGATATTCATTTTTTAATGAAAATCTATGAAACCTATCAAAAAATTGATTTATCTCAAAAAACACGAGATCATTGAAACTCGTGATAACTCGGAATAATACATTCAACATGTGTAAATAGAATGGCTTTCACAAAAGCTATGTATGATATGTACATGTTTCTGATATTTTTCTCTGGCCTTTTTATTCGCCTCACGTGCACATAGCTTGCACATTATTCACAGATACAGACGTCAAAGTAAATTACTCATGAACTGCATTACTCTTTTGAAAGCTAAAACAAAGTATTTTCTGTGTGATTGATGTTAAAAAGCGTGATTCAAATCAATTAAAGAGTAACCGCGTTTGAGCTCTAATCATTCATCATTTTTTTATACTTGTTTTGTGTTAATCTATTTGCTTTATTCATAGCTATAGCTTTGTTTTTCTCATTTTGAAAATGGCAGAAAGTTCAAAGAAAAAATGTCGACAGTATAACGTTAAGTATCTTAAGTTTGGGTTTATTCCATTTTTCAAAAATGAACAACAGCCGATGTGTCTCCTTTGCGAAAAGGTATTTTCAAATGAAGCAATGAAACCATCTAGGCTTTCCGAACATTTGACAAATGCATTCAAACAAAGCAAATGAAAAAATTTATATTTCAAAAACTTACATGAAAAATTTAATAACCGGAATCGAATTTTATCGTTTATCACAAAAGCGTGATGATGGGCTTGTTTGTTCATACAATATTTCAAAATTGATTGCTAAATCAGGGAAACCTCACACAATTGGAGAACAACTTATTTTACCAGGTATAGAAGAGAAGTTCTCAGTACTGTGATGCATCATCCATTTCCTAAAACTATTTTGAATTCAATTCCACTTAGTAATAATTCAGTACAAAGAAGAATTGATGAGATGACGTGCAATTTTGAAGAAACTTTATATGAAACGCTCAAAAGTCAGTTGGACGAATCTACTCTTCTAGGTAATGAAGCATTGCTTTTGGCGTATGTCCGTTTCAATAAAGATGGAAAAGTTTCACAAGAAATTTTTTTTGCTGATGAACTTGAAACTGACACTAAAGGCGAATCAATTTTCAATAAAGTTTATGCATTTTTCAAAGAGAAGGACATTTCTTTGAGTAATATCGTTGCTTGTTCAACTGATGTAGCTCCAGCCTTAATGGGAAGACAAAGGTTTCCTTGCTTTTTTAAAAAAACATGCTCCTAATTGTCTCACGGTTCACTGTGTTATTCATCGCCAGCACTTAGTTGCAAAAAACTTGAATGAACGTCCTCATAAATCTCCTGATAGCATTATATCAGCAGTGAACTCGCGATTATTTCGTCAACTTTAAAAAGACAACAATGAAGAATTTGATCGCCTGCTTTTACACACCGAAGTACGGTGGTTATCAAGAGGAAATTCGTTGAAGCGGTTTTACTCTCTGTGAGCTCATAGCTTGCAAAAGTGATGTGACCTACTTGACAGACCTCTTCACCATATTTAACGAGCTAAATCTGCAGGGAGCTGAGGTAAATCTCATCAAGACAAAATCTGTTATTTGTGAATTCATTGAAAAACTCTCACTTTTCAGACAAAATATTGGTGTTGGAAAGCTATCCCAATTTTCAAATTTGAATATGCTCAAAAAAGACTTGACGTTTGATTGTCCTACAATAGATGATCTCCTTGTTTATTCTGATGTATTTGACGTTTCTACACAAAAACATGACATTTAGATATCATGATCTTATTAATATCACAATACCTGACTGGCTCATCAATCCTTTTCTTTATGATACAACAAATGAAACTAATTGTGAAACGCAATAAGAATTGATCTCTTAAAAAATGACTTCGAGTTGAAGCCTCTCTTCAAACAATCATATCAAACCTTTTGGATTCAACCTTGTTTTCCTGTAAATTTCCAAAATTATGGGATTTTTCATTGCTTTTCCTACTACGTATATGAATGAACTCAGTTTCAGTGTTATAACACAGCTTCTCAGAAGACAAAGAAATCGTTTGCAAATCGCAAGCAGAGGCGATTTAAGACTCCTTCTCAACAGCATAGAACCAAATATAGAAGACTTAGCAAATAAACATCAAACTCATCCATCGCATTCAAAAAGAAAAAAACATATATCTAACTTTTTAAAAAAATAAAACATTTTTTATGAAAATATTTTTATGTATTTGTGTATCAATTTTTTAATAGGGGGCGTTAGAAAATTTTTGAAACTTTGGTGGGCGTTGGTCTGAAAAAGTTTGGCAAACACTGCTTTACAGTATGTAATTTTGCTATTCATTCTATGATGATCTCTTGGTAGCTCTTTTTTCATTAGAAATTTATTTTCTTCTATATGTGTTTGAAAAAGCTTTTTTAAGGATTTATTTTGAACAGATTTTTTTCTCTCTCAAAACATTCTGATTAAAGAAACTTCTTCATGATCTTGGGCTTTTTTCTTTTTATCAGTATCGTGAATTTTATTATCAGGCCAGAATATTTGTCAACCTATCTCAGTTCAAAGGTCTTTTTCTGATGAATCATTTGTGATGTTCATTATTCAATTACAAAAAGTAGTCTATGTTCTTCATCCAAAAGATTCTCTTTTTGACGCAAAAGGCAAAAGATGGACAACTTCAATTTAAATTAAAAAATATCTTGATAGTGAATAAATTCTCACATATTGGCATCTGTACCATTTTTAACTCTAAACTATTGTAAATTTTCCGATTTCCTACCATTCTTAGTATGATCATTGTAATCCTAGACCTAGATGATAAGCTTAAGATTTTTCATTTGTAAAAGAGGAACTTCTTTTTCACGATCCAAATATTTTTGAAGCACCCAATATTAGACATATTTGAAATCTGAAAACTATCTCCAAACTTTTGATTTTGTAGTTTTTAGGTATACGCACCACTTCCTAGTTCATTAGAACATGGTAGATCTTCCATTTATTCAGGATACATGTCTTCAAAAGATTTTATAATACGTTTTATTTTTTTTAAATAAATATTTCATACTCAAGATGTTTGAAGGAAGTATTATAAGTCTAAATATACAAAAAAAAGTATATTTTTACCATATAACTAATATACAACGATTTTTTGAAAAATTTTTACAGAACTGACTTTCAGGCATACATCACTAATTCAATTGCAACATCGAGATATTTTTTAACCGTATTAGACAAAATGGAGTAGAGAAATGAAATAAGCATAGACGATTTGTTATAAAATCAGATATTTTATTTTTTTGAAGACAGTATCTAGAAATAAACCGCAAATCTGATTGAAGCTTTCAGATATTCTAAAACCATAAATGCCAAATCTGAGTCCAAAATGAACCAGCATCTTCCATTTGGCATAAAAACAGATATTTTATTTAAATTTCAAAAATATTTTTGTAGACATTAGATGTAAATCAATCATTTGATTGTTACTTTCAGACATTTAAAACCTTTAAATGCAAAAACTGATTTCAAAAATAAAACTATCATTGTTGATTTGGTATAAAAACATATATTTAATCTAAAATTAGAGATAATATTTTTGGAGACAGTTTTCAGACGTAAACCGCACATTTGATTGACACTGACAGTAAAACCTCTAAACTTGACAACTGAGTCCAGAAATGAAACCAGCATGATCGATTTAGTATAAAAACATATATTTCATGTAAAATTTAAAGGAATATTTTATTAGATATATTTCTGATGATCAATCAAAATTTTTATTGACATTTTCTAAAAAGTAGTCATGTTTATTACAAAATTGCATATATATATAAAGTGTTATGCGTTCAAAAGTGTATATAACTATACATTTTTAAGGTAGCATATAATATAGACCCTAAGTTATAAGGTTAACTAGAGATATATCAAAATTTTGATTGACAGTTTTTGACATAAAAATGGAATTAAAAGATGCAGCTAGCGATTTTAGAAAAAGTCACGAAATTTGAAGGGATATGATTCAGTCAATTTTGTACAATTAATTTTTTAGTTAATAGGGTTAAGTACTTTAGAGGTTCTGTTTTCAAATGCAGGCGTCAAAAATGGCCATATCTTGACTTTTTTGTTCAACAAGTAGACCAAATAAAAAAATTTGGATCGGGGGAACTTATGTCGGGTTTGTTAAAAATCTTTAGGCGCAGATTGAAAACATTTACTTTCTGCTTCTTATTTTGGAAGTCCCGTAACTGCTAACATTTTTGACTATTAAGTGATTTCTAGACATTTATGAAATGAGATAGGAGACGCCTGCCAAACTCCTAATATGCCCCCGGAATATTTTCGTTAATTATATTTAATATTTAAGTGACTTTTACTCTTTGAATTGTAATGCCAACTATTCAGTGACGTATCAAGTACAACGGTGATCCTGCGGATGTTAATTTGATGCGAAATAAGAAAACGAACGGGGGCAACCAGAGTCCTACGGAGAGGGTGGTAAAATTCACAAACATATTATTTTCAAAATATTATTGAGATGTACGAACTTTGAATGAAATTAAAATTTTAAAGCTACACTTTTAACAAACATAAAATTGTTTTAATAAATTAATATTCTAACGAACCATTAGCAAATCTTCCACTGTTTCTGGATCCAAATTCACTCTTTTGTCGCTAATACAATTTTGTCCTCAACTTCTAATTTTGATTAACTCGCTGGTATTGAAATATTTTTTCGCCAAACTACATCAAAGTAGTAAATTCTCTTCCCTTTCTCACCTCCAGGCCAAAACTTTATCTTTTTCGCATCAATTAATTTTAGAACTAAATTAAATTTTATTATTAATTTATTTTTTTTAGTTTTTAACTGTTTTTCAGATTGTTTTAGATTTGTTTTAGATTCGTCATTTTTGCTACTAAATTTCGAACAACAAACAACAGTTCTTTCCGAGTCTAGTGCATTTTTGAAGAGTTTTGTTGCAATCATCTTCTAGATCAATTTTCGTGTTTGAAAATAAATTGAAAAACTTTAAAAAACTTTGGAGGATTCTAGTAATTGGAAATAAAATTTTCAAAAATGTAAGACTTGGTCAGCGCTTTTTTGAGATATTCGCTAAAAAAATAGCTAAAAGATTATTTTTTATCTTTGATAAACTGATTCATACAAACATAACCGTAGAAAAGTTTTCCAATGATCACATTTATCGTTCGTGTTTAGCATAGTTCTTACAAAACTGTTCATAAATCAGTTAAAGCGGTAAAAAAATATCAAAATAAAGTGATTTCTACTGCAACTAAATTGAAACATTGAAGAATGCAAGATCTTTAGAACACTTAAATTGCAACCATATGATTATACTGAAATACAATAATTATGTCTAATCTTATATACTAAAAAATACAATAAGGAGTTTATAAAAATTAATTTGTCCCTATTTTAAGAATTAGTTTGAACTGCACGAATGATTTCTTCTCCAATTACTGAAAACAGGGAAAATGCGCCCCATGGGAAATGGGAAATGGGGGGAATGTTTTCACTCGTGAAACAGGAAAATTTGTTATTTTCTTGTAGGATTTATTATGCCTTTATTATGCCACCGATAGTATGTGAAATCGCTTATAGTGCGATTAGACGACCAAGCAATCCGTTTTCTTTTGCACAAAGATATTTTCTAAATTTCAAATATTTTCATTTGTCTGAGGGACCACGATACGATTTTACCAATAAATACTCTTTCTTTGAAAAATCAATAAATATTATGTGTAAAATTGTGTTCTTATTTCCCATGCTAGAATCCGCAACCTCAGTTATTATAATGTATGCACTAGTTTTTATGAAATCAATCAATCTTTACCATTGATTTTATCATGTATAAAATTGTGTTGATATTTCCCATTCTATCATCAGCACCTCATTCCATATTGTACCAATAGTAACATAGATCTTTTTCAATAATTGTCAAAGTACTAGTGCCCTACTGATTATAATACCTATAGATGAACAGTTGGTAATATTTAGAGGAAGATCTCAAATCAAGATGTAGACCGTTCAAAACCAGGCTAATATGGAATGAAAGTGTACCACTCTGTAGACTCTAAAAACTTTTTTGTCTTTGCTAGTGAAATTTATGTTGCTGATGTGAATGGCAGAAAATATTTTGAATCACTCAAAATTGTAAAAAGATTAGTGACTGCGTCTAACATACCCAAAGGTTCTTGAATTTATGTAGTAGTAGTTTATTATTTATGTGTATAGGTTCTTCATGTCACATGAGCTAAGTATCTAGGCAAAAAGTCAAGCACTTACAGTTTGTGAGAGAATAAGAGCATTTAGTACGCTCAAATCACATGAAAGAATTGAGATTGGCAGAGTATGAGAGTTATGTTTTTGTATACAGATTATGCCTCTTTGAACATCTACATCCCGGTAAAGCATTCTAAAACTTCAGAGCTGTCTATGTTTTGTCCAGCCAATACCTTTCAGAGATTGAAACATTTGGCGATAAAAAGAAACCAGAAACTATTTTAGATTATAATAAGGTTCAAAGACTTCCCTGATATTGCTGCTAGTAAGAGCTGGATCATATAATAAAAACAAACATGCCTAACCTACATGTACCCTGATGTTAGAAGAGGTGGAAGGAAGTCTTTCATCAGAAGTTTGGCTTTGCTCCCCACTGAAATATCAATGCGATTAAATTTATGAGTTAGTTCCAATCTAGGTCACATTTTTATTTATTCGTCTAAAATGAATTTTCCGTTTTGAGAGGGAGGGGTTTACGCCGAATATTTAGTGACATATACTAATTAGACTAAATAAAAAAGACGTAAAATAGTTAAAAGATCAAAAATGCTGCATTTTTCTAAACTACCTCAACTAACTAACAAATGAATCTAAGTAACAAAAAAGTAACCCAATTAAAATAATAAAACCTTCGTTAATTGAAATTTTTAATTAGTGCTTCATGATAAAGATTTGCAATTTCCCTTCATTCATTTTGATGTTTTCCCATCTTGGATGATAACTTCTTTTTTTAATAGCTAGAGTATGATTGCCCTCTATCATACTGGGATTTATTAGCTCTAAGTTGGGTGAGGAATCGACGTGTTTGAATATCTAGTTGAGCTTCGTGTGTGCTAATCCGTGGCGTGTGTTTGTTGATGATCTTGTTTGATTGTAAAGTTTTTATGTATTAGGGGTCGTTCACAATTGACGTCAACTAAAACTGGGGGGGGGGGGGTATCCAAAGTTGACATAAGTCGATTTTGTTAAGTGATGATATATCTAAAAGTTGACATGAGAGGGGGGGGGGGGGTTGAAATTTTTCAAAAAAAAGGTTGACGTCAATTGTGAACGACCCCTAATTGGTGACAGTTTGAGTGCACTATTGTTTCTGTTTGGGCAGATATGCTAAAGAATTGTTTTATTGTGAGTAAAGTGTCTATCTTGTTGGGGGCAAAATACAGGTGGCTTAGAGGGTGCGAGGTACGGGCTGCTTTGGCTCTGATATTAGAAGTATACATGTTGATGCGGATTTTTAAGGGTAGGACAGGTTTCAGTGTGTAGATGTTTGGTTGGCTGTGGTGTGTCTAACACGTGTATGTTGAAAAGGATAGGGGGAGTGAACTTCCTTGTGAGACTCCTGAGTTTGAGATGTTTTTCTCGATGTTTGGTTGTTAAATTGAATTGAAGTAAGCGCTGTAATTATTATTATTAAGTATAATAATTAATGTAGGATTGATTTTTGTGCTTATCAGCTCTTTGATTAGTAAGTGTATATCGTGTGTGTCAAATGCTGAAGTGTGGTCTAGTTCGATGGAATGGTTTTTTCTTGTTGAAACCCTTTGTTCGTTCTGATCAACTATTTCATTGGCACGACTTATTTCTTTACGCATAGCATGTTATTTATATGTAATAAAAACTGAAACAACTAAACCAGGGGTGCAAAAAGCATTGGCGCGAGACTGGAAATTTTGCCCTCACAACTGGAAATCTGGTTTGTCCGAACAAAAACAAACAGAGAAGGGTTGTTATGATTCGGATCAGACACGATCTAATCAAAAAAATTACGAGTAGACTAAATTCGTATACATTTTTATTTGAATTAATAAGAAATAAAAACTATATATTTTTATATCGGTATTGCATCCAAGGAAAGTAAAACTTTTGAGCTGGACTGGAAATATTACTGTAGACAGGTTCCAATCAAAGGCTATCTGAAACAAATCCACTGTCCACACCATTTGTTCACCAGCCGACATATTATAACACATAAGATAAGATATTGCAAAAAATAAGACTGAAATTCGTAGCTTGGTAGTTTGTTTAAAAAATATAGATTTCAAATGTTCTTAAAAATCATCTAAAAAATAAATTTTATTTTTTTTATAATAAATTAACTAATTGTAAAATATAAACCTATAGAATCTAAAGGACTGCTGGAATCTATTTGTGATATTAGGCTTTTGAAGTATCATCATTTTCTGACTTTTTGGCGTTTTCAGAAAAATTCTTGATTGATTTTCATAAAAAATGAGCATCACAAATAAATTCACCATACTTGATAATGGATGTATTGTATATGTATAAAAATCTTAATTTTAAAATGGGCTGTAATATTTAAATCATTTTTTAACAGATTTGAGTGATTTTGAAAAAATGAATATCATCACTGAAAGCATACTTGAAAATGGATATATATGTATGTGTAAAAGAATAAAATTATATAAAGTTCTTTTGAGATGAGCAGTCATATATAAATCAATTTTTTGACAGATTTGATTAAAAAAAAATAGGTATCACCACTGAATTCAGCATATTTGAAAACGGGTATATATGTGAAAAAAACAATTATTTTAATAAAATAATTTTAAATTTAATGTTATGAGCAGTTTTTTAGATCATTTTTTGGCAGTTTTGATTTAAAATGGACATGACCACTGAATTCAGCATACTTGAAAAGAATATATATATATATATACATATATGTGCAAAAAACTCTATAAAATGTATTAAAGTTTTTTGAGATGAGCTGTCATAAAAAAAATGAACATCACCACTGATCTCAGCATAGTTAAGAAAAAATTTAGCCCAGCACCAATAGGGTTAAGATTTGGAAATTTTTGGATCATAAAAATTATAAAGGTTAAATATTCTAATTAAAAAACGTAAAGCCTGCTTGGTTAAGTCTTTATTCCTAACTAAGCGAAGGGTAACTTGGAATTACACTGATAGTAGTGTAACAAATTAAAACTATACTTAGTTTATAGTCAATGAATAAAATAAATCACTTAAAATGGAAAAAAACAAGAGATAAATCTTTATTCAAATAAAAACAATCACGCTACTGGAATTTCAATTTCGGAATTTTCAATTTTGTCAATAATAGAATGAGGATTACATCCATTTATTGTACATCCAACTGACTGAGCGGTACCTAAAACCTCTTTAACAGTTCCAACAAGTTCCTTGGCCATAGATCTTGCTCTCATTTTTTTTGCTATTTCAATAATTTCATCTAACGTTAAATTACCACTATGTTTGATGTTTTTAACTTTTTTTCGATCTCTTGGAGGTTCTTTCAATGCTTTAATGATCAACGAGGCAGCGCTAGGAATAACTTCAACAGTAGCCTGGCGATTTTGAATGGTTAGCTTGACAGTTATTTTTAGACCTTTCCAATCTTGAGTGGCTTTAGCAATATCATCTCCAATTTTTTTAGGAGATAAACCAAGAGGTCCAACTTTTGGAGCTAATGCAGATGTTGCACCAACTTCTCCACCAACGGCTCTTAGACATACAATGCTTATTGCTGTAGGATCTGGTTTGGGACCCATTTTAATTTTAAAGGAACAAAAATAAAACAAAGTAAAAAAAAATTAATTAAAAATTAAAATAAAAAATATTTAAAGGATTTATTTAAAAGTGAACAAACCAAGATAAGTTGTCGTCACATGATTGAATAATTAAAAAAAATAGATTTTATTATAAACAGTTTGATGGTGTAAGATATAACATTTGATTTGGATGCAGGAAGACGCGATGCCGGAAAATTCATTGTTGGCTTGGAAAGTAAGCATTGGAGTGGAATGAGAAGAGTTGAAAGGGTGTGTAAATATATAAGATGAGCAATTGAGAGCGGTTGGTAGGGATTGAAGTAGATGCAAATAAGGAGTTTGAAGCATATGTAAGAAAATGAAAAGGAAAATATGATCAGACTGTGTTCGAATATATATTTCAACTTTCAAGGTGGAAGGAAAATTAAAAGAGTTATATATATCTATATAAATTAAAGATTTAAGAAGTAAAAAAAAGAATAAAGAAAGGGGCGAAAGATATTAAGGATAAATATTTAAGTTATCCATATAAATCCTCATAACGATTTATTTCCTATAAATTATAAATATAATAAATATTTTTAGTTATAAATACTATAACCTTTAATGTTTGATGTTTTTTTTCATGTTTAATCAAATATAGATTTGTACAGCGGCACTGACCTTTAATTTATATTTGAATTAAATGAAAATTGTTATCTTTTTTTTTGCATTAAAATTTTGTGTTCAAGCAATAAATTTTCTTCCTCTTCTTCTTCTATAATTATGTTTAATATAAATGAAAATTGTGTTCTAAGAATAAATTTTGGAATTTTCTTATCCTAAATTTTAATTTTATTTAACTATAATAATGTTTATTTGATTTCAACGTGGTCAGTGCTAAAAAGGGGGATAAAAATGATTTATCATTGAGCATTTTAAAAAGATTTCTTGTTTACAGATAAAAAGAAGAAAAAAAAATAAAATTTTATCAGTTTAGGCTATATCGCTTTTATTGAGTATTGACCTGACATTAAAACTACCTCTAATGCTAATACTACACTAATCCAAACGCCTAGAATAGATTTTCAAAATTTTACACATTAAGGCTGATTTAGAAATTCGTTGAACACTTGTTAACGCAATTTGTGGAAAAATTTCAATCATCAAAATTATCGGTAGGTAGGTAGGTAGGTAGGTAGATTTCAAAGCACTTTCCAGCGTGTGCTGATATGCTCGCGTAAGCTTGAGAGTTGGTTAAGGAGGATGCAAATGTTGGTAGAGGTAGGGAGGAGTTACAGATGTTATCCTAAAAATAGAAAGGAAAGGCAGATTAGTTTGTTATAGGGTTATCAACGGTGGTGAGAGTTGTTTCAATGGTGTCAATGAGGGTTGCTAGGGATTTTAGTAGTGTTGGGTGTAATAGAATATCTAAGAGTCTTGTTGGAGATCTATTAAGTAAAGAAAGGCAGCGAAATAAAAGATCTTGGCGATGATAAGAGAAGATTTGACATGTGAAGATGAGGTGGTATGGCGTTTCTATTGTATCGCATCCGAAACGACTGTATGGATTTTCGCTTACTTTAATTCGGAAGAGATATGCTTTGCATGTGCAGTGGCCTGATAGCCAACGAATGGTTGAACGAGGTGGTGTAAATTTTTTGTTTTTGAAAGTTGTGTGAATTGTGCTGATGTGTGGTAAAGAGGAGATTAGTGCATTTTTAGATGAAGATATGGACATCTGCCATTCTTCTAGAGAGGATAAGTGAATGTGCGTTAGAAAGGTTTTGAGAGGGATATGGGAGGTTAGATGTAAGTTTGAGGTTAAGTAGTCTACGAGGGAGTTTTCTGGTATGTTTAGGTAAGCAGAGCACCAACATAGGTGTATGTGGAAATGTTTTGTAAGATTGATTAGGGAGGATGCGAGTTGAAAGGAGGGAAAGGAAATGTTGTGTCATAGAGAGAGAGATCGTGTATTATGTTTTGTGCATCGGTATAGAAATGGATGGTAATAAAGTGGGGAAGGAGGTGGTTAATGTTGTTAGTGATCGTAGTGCAGGCGTGTAAAAGGCTAAAGATCTCGCATTCGAAGATTGAGAGTAGAGGATTTAATCGGGAGCGATGTGTGTAAAAGGGGCGAGTGGAAGAGCCTTTGAAGAAGGCGTAAGCAAAGGAGATACTTAGGGATTTCTTTGAGGGGTCTGTGAAGATACGTAGGGAGGTTGATGAAGAGATAGAGCGAAGGTATGAAAGTGATTGTTTTGCAAAAAAAATTGTTTTTGCATATAGATGTTTTGAACGGATTTTGTGCAGATGGATGAGTTAAAAGAGATGGGTGTTTCGAGGAATGAACTAGGTAGTTAGCAATATTTGGTGCGTATTTTGCTAATAGATGTGAGTAGAAAGAATAGGATGGAGTATTGCGGTGGGGTGTGATCGGATGAAATAGGGGAAGTAAGTTGTTGTATGTCAAGATGAAGCGCTTAATAATAGTTTTTTTAAGTTGAAGTTATAATTGTAGGGTGTTAGTTAGAATTTCTAGGCATTGTGTGGAAGTAGTACGATATGCGTTGGGGATGCAGAGTAGGCCGAGACGGTGTATCTTGTTAAGAAAATGGATGGTTGTGGGGTGTTTTAAGGAAATGCCCCAGGAAAGAATTCCGTATTGAATTACTGTAAGGATTAAGGATGAGTATATGTATTTGGTGTGTTTGGGACGGAGGCCCCATTTATAAAAGATGGCGCTTTTAAGTGAAAAAAGGGTGACTGAGAGTTTTTGGTATATTTTTTTAAAGTGTATTGAAAATTTTAGGTTGGACTGAAGGTTTAGTCCTAGATATTTGATAGTCTTTGAGACAGTTATAGAAGTAGAGGTATTTAAATGAAGGGGTAAATGTTCTATGTGTTTGGGTGTGAAATGAATGAGGTTGGTTTTGCTTGAGTTAAAGAATATCTTATGTGTGTTTGCTCTTTCTTGTAGCCTTAGTAGAAATGAAGAGGATTTGGTGAGGTTTTCTTGTTGAGAGTTACTGGTGAAGGTGAATAATATGTCGTCTGAAAAACATTGGGAGAAATCAGTGTTGGTGTAGATTAGATCGAGAAGCGGGTCTATGAGAACTAGCCAGAGGATATCGGAAAGACATCCTCCTTGGGGAGTCGAGAGGGTTAGCTTGTGGATGCAAAGAGAAGCGCGATGTCGGAAAATGAGACAGCGGTTTGAAAGGTATGAGCTTATAAATTTGATGATATAAGGAGGAAATGATTTTTGTGCAAGGTTAGTGATGATGGCTGGATACCAGGCTGAGTTGAAAGCGTTGTTTATGTCTAAGAAGATTGTAGAAGAAATTTTCTGAGTAGAAAGGGAAAAGTCAAGTTTGGTGTTTAGACGTGATAGTGCTGTTTCCGTATTTTTGCTAGGAAGATATGCAAATTGCGTGTGATGGATAAGGTTACGGGATAGGATGTAGTGGACTAGACGTTTGCGAATGATTTTTTCGAAAAGTTTGCTTAGAACGGGTAATAAAGTAATTGGTCGCCAATTTTGAATGAAGCTTGAATCTTTATTGGATTTAGGAATGAGTATGATTAAACCAATTTTCTAAACGTTGGGGAAATGTGAGTAGGTAAGGCATGTATGGAGTAAATGTTTATTTAGAATGTGTATTTTTTTAATGTGTTTGTGTGAGATAAGGTCGAACCTAGATGAAGCATTTTTTTGAGAGAATTTATTGCTGTGTTTAATCCTTTAAGTGTGATTGAAGGAAAAGTAGGGTTTTGGATGAAGTAAATGATATTTTTAGAGTGTTCTCGGATTGTGTGATGGAAGGGGAGGTCAGAAGATGTCGAGTCGAAGTCAAAGATTGTCGATAGAAATGGATGGTTGTAGTGTGTAGTATGATTGAGGAGGGAAGTATTGTTTCGGGGAGAATAAAAGGTTTTTTCTTTTTAGTTAGACTATTGTTGATGTTCCATGGATTGTTTGAGTGCTGGCTGGTGAATTTTACCCATGAATTCTTTTTAGCGTCAAGTATTGCCTGTTTGTATTCTTTTTTAGCAGCAGAATGGATGGAAATAATTGAGGGGGTGGGGGATTTTCTTAGGGTTTTGATGCGTTTCAGTTTGTTTTTTTAATACGGTCAGTTCAGATGTCCAGAAATATTCGTGTCTTCTTTTAGGAAATGGGTTGATAGGGTGGAAGATAAGATGGAATGTGAAACATGATTATTGAGGGATAATGCCGCTTTATCGATGGATGTGGGAGAGGAGAGCAGTGGGGGATCCAGAAATCTTTTGTGGGGGGGGGGGGGGGGGGTATACTAATATTATCAAAATATTTTAAACATTTTATTAGGGAAGAAATTTGAAAACGTATGTAAAATAAATGATTAAAATTATATTACAAAGTCTTTTCTTCTTTCTTTTTGCTTTGAAAATCGATCAATGACTTCATCAATTTTGATTTCTATTTTAGGGTGGAGGTACATGAGAGCAAGTCCTGTTAGTCTCTCGTCGCTCATACGATTACGTAAATAGTTATTTAAAATTCTTAAAGAACTAAAAGCTCTTTCGGCTGAACATGTAGTGATAGGAACAGTGCAGAAAATTGTCAGAAATTAACAGCAACCTTAATTTTTCTTGAATAGATTGCTGGTGGGGGGGGGTATGCATCCCCCTATCCCCCCCCCCCCCCTCTTGGTTCATCCCTGGAGGAGAGAGATGGTAATCTTCCTTCGTAATATAGAAGAGTTTAAATTTCTTTTGATGCCTCTAAGCAGGAATCTTTGCTGGAATACAAAAAGTATATACGTGGAGTGAATGTAGCCAACAGAATAATGAAGAAATATAGAAGCCGAGCGTCTTTTTACCCAAATAAATCCAAACAAACAAAATTAAACTGAAATAAACAAAAAATTTTTATAATTAAGTTGAATAAACTAATTATAACTTTCAACTTTAGCCAAAGAAACAAAAGTAAGCTCTAATAAACAGAAATAGATAAACAAAAATGAAGCTAAACAAAACAAATTGACTGAAAAAATTAAAAACGTTTATATCAACGATATGACAAGTCGAAATATTATTCTGTCTAAACAAACAATTTGAGTAGTGAAAATGTTGATAATATATTATCAATAATATCACACAGTGATTCACCAATAGTCTTTCAACTGGCGATTTGGACAATGGTTGTACTCAGTGTGCTGTCAAGTTGACAGTAAGGATGAATAAGCCTCTTTCCCTATCGCTTTAAGCTTACCGCTGCTCTTCTATCTCACTACATCACATATAATAATAACAAATTTCCTCATCACTTTTCTATACTCTGCTCTCTCTTATTCGCAGACTGCCCGTTCATTGAATATTTTCATTCACTGCTGTTATATTCATCTCTTGTTACCTACTTATTTGCTTTCTTTTTCCCTCTGTTTGTAAGTAATCACTATTTTTACTATATTTTAATATTTATTGAGAATTTTTTTAAAATAATCACATTCAAAAGGAAATTCAAGATTTTAAGGGCTACATTTTTTCTAAATGTGTTCTTAAATTTTAACTTTTGATCAAACTGTTCATGTTTTCATTAATTTATATCATATACAACTGACAACTTCAATTTTGAAAACATCGAAATTTGGAAAAGTTTCATTTAATTTTTTATTTGTCTCTTTAAATCAAATAGTTAGTATATATTTTTATTTTTTCAGTTTCAGAAATTATGAATACTAAAAGTTCATCATTATCTAAAAAAAATGAAAATATCCTATTTTTTCTTTAAAAAAGAATTAAGCCAACCTTCACACCTGTCGTATGATTAATCATCTTGTGAGAAACAATCGAACGACACAATTTCAAACTCGATGGTTTTTAAGAACAACCCAGTGTTAGAAGAAAACGATATTGCTCGCGCAATTCTTTATCCTGTAGGGGCAAGGAAAATGTCTAACGGCGATGAAATGTTTTTGTGTGATAAAGTGGTCCAGCCAACATGTGTTCCATCAACCTGGCTCAGTGAAACTGGAAAAAGTGGTAAAACCAGACAAGTTACGCCTTTTTGTTTCGAAAAATATCCTTGGCTGACATTCTCTAAATATTTGGATGGGTTTTTTTGCACCTCACACTGTTTGGACGTCCAAAACCCCAGCTAAACAATTGGTGATTTTGCCTTGCAGACGCTTTGCTAAATTAACACGTCAAAACGGATACCTATATGAGCACAACAAGGCATTTTATCACGAATCAGTAAAACTTGCTGCTCACGATTTTCGAATACGACTTTTTCACCCCGAACTCTCAGTTGACAGTTAGTTAAATTCTAGTCTATTGAAAATGAAAGAAGAAAATCGACACATTATTAAAAGCATAATCGAAGTTGTTCTTTTATGTTGTAGAATGGGTTTGCAATTTCAAGGACATCGAGATGACGGCCACTTGAATCCTCCCATATCAATCAATGAAATAATACCAAATCAAGATTGTTTTCGCTCCATGATACAGCTGTATTCCCTATCTAACTTGAGTTTGTCCAATCATCTCTCAAAATCAGCTTTGAATGCCTCCCACCTCTCCAAAACTACAGAAAATGAAATTATAGCATGCATTGCAAATGTGATTCGTAGAAAGATCTCTGATGAAGTTCAAAAAAAAAGTTTTATTCTGTTATTGCCGATGGGACAACAGATTTTCCTCATAAAACTCAGCTTTCAGTTAGCGTGAGATATGTGAGAGATTATTCTATAGTGGAACGTTTCTTAGACTTTGTGAACCCAGAGTCATTATGTGGAGTAGATCTGGCAAATGAAATTTTGAATGTGTTAAAACGGACTGGTTTGGTTTCAGAATACTTAGTTGGGCAAGGTTATGATGGCGCAGCAGCGATGAGTGGAGTTTTAATGGGGTACACGCAGAGGTACGGCGTCTTTATGGACAAGCAATATATGTAAACTGTGCAGCTTTCTTTGAACCGGACTTTAGTTAAACTAGTAAAGTTCCAGAGATTCGAAACATCTTTGGTATTGTTGGCAGTTTAGCAAAATTTTTTAATTCGAGTGCTGTTAGAAGAAGGTGTAAATGCATCAACAGATAAGACATATAAATACAGACTCAAAGTTCCATGTCAAACTCGTTGGGTGAAGAAACACGAGGCTATTCACACAACATACTTTTTTTATTCTGCAGTGATTGATGTACTTCATGGACTCTACCAAAGAAATTGAGTTTGGTGTTTTCTGCGACAATTGTTGCAGTGTCGCCTTGTTAAAATATAGAATATGTCAAATGATGTGTGTCGCTGAATAGCACGAAACAAAACATTATATGAATTGTCAATCATGTCAAATTGACATTGATAATCTTGCTTATGGATAATAAATAATTGAAGAGTGCTTAATTTTATAGTTAGAGTTAGGTAAATTAGAAAAGTGCTCAAACTTTGAGTTAGAGTTAGGTATATTAGATGAGTGCTTAAACTTAGAGTTAGAGTTAGGTAAATAATAAGAATGTATAAACTTAGAATTAGAGTTAGGAAAATCGGAAAACTGCTTATCTTTAGAGTTAGAGTTAGGAAAACTGGAAGAGTGCTTAATTTTAGAGTTAGAGTTAGGTAAATTAGAAAAGTGCTCAAACTTTGAGTTAGAGTTATGTATATTAGATGAGTGCTTAAACTTAGAGTTAGAGTTAGGTATATTAGAAGAATGCTTAAAATTAGAGTTAGAGTTAGGTATATTAGAAGAGTGCCTAAACTTAGAGTTAGAGTTGGGAAAATTGAACACTGCTTATCTTTAGAGTTAGAGTTAGCAAAACTGAAAGAGTGCTTAATTTTAGAGTTAGAATGCGACAGTCGCGACTCTAAAATAGATGAATAAGATATAGGGAAATACCAAACGACAATAAAAAGATATGCTGCGACGTATGGCGACACAAATAAAATAGGAAAATATAAAGCGACAGTCGCGACACTAAAATAGATGAAAGGGATATAGGGGAATAGCAAGCGACAATAAAAAGATATGCTGCAACGTATGGCGACACAAATAAAATAGGAAAATATAAAGCGACAGTCGCGACACTAAAATAGATGAAAGGGATATAGGGGAATAGCAAGCGACAATAAAAAGATATGCTGCGACGTATGGCGACTCAAATAAAATAGGAAAATATAAAGCGACACTAAAATAGATGAATGGGATATTGGGAAATACCAAGTGACAATAAAAAGATATGCTGCGACGTATGGCGACTCAAATAAAATAGGAAAATATAAAGCGACAGACGCGACACTAAACAGATAAATGGGATATTGGGAAATACCAAGCGACAATAAAAAGATATGCTGCGACGTATGGCGACTCAAATAAAATAGGAAAATATAAAGCGACAGTCGCGACACTAAAATAGATGAAAGGGATATAGGAAAATACCAAGCAACAATAAAAAGATATGTTGCGACGTATGGCGACACAAATAAAATAGGAAAATATAAAGCGACAGTCGCGACACTAAAATAGATGAAAGGGATATAGGGAAATACCAAGCGACAATAAAAAGATATGTTGCGACGTATGGCGACACAATTAAAATAGGAAAATATAAAGCGACAGTCGCGACACTAAAATAGATAAATGGGATATAGGGGAATACCAAGCGACAACAAAAAGATGTGCTGCGACGTATGGCGACACAAATAAAATATGAAAATATAAAGCGATAGTCGCGACACTAAAATAGATGAAAGGGATATAGGGGAATACCAAGCGACAACAAAAAGATATGCTGCGACGTATGGCGACACAAATAAAATAGGAAAATATAAAGCGACAGCCGCGACACTAAAAAAGATGAAAGGGATATAGGGGAATACCAACCGACAATAAAAAGATATGCTGCGACGTATGGCGACCCAATTAAATAGGGATATATAACGTGACACATAGACATGTACGTATAACAAAAACTTTGGTATAGCCACTTCATGACATAAGCAGGGATAAATCTTCTTCCTCTTCAGAGGCTAATTGCTTAGTCAACTCTCTAACTAAAGACGAGTTTGTTGTTCGGCTGGTTTCGATGAATGATGTAATGACTCTAAGCAAAAAGTTAGCTCTTTTTTTACAATCTAGTTCGAAAGATATTTTCTCTGCTATGAAACAAGTCTCAATCATAAAACAACAGCTCGAAGAATGGAAAAACAAAGAGGAGTAACTTCTATATTATAATCGACATCAACCAATTTGGAAGCAGAAATATATTCACAAGAAGGATTTTGACATTTTTCAGCCAAAAGATCTAAATTACTTTAAAGGTCTTCTAAAGTTGCGAGTGTTGCATGGGTGTAAAATGCAGGTATGAGACCAGCAATTAAATATTATAGGTGTAACATTGCTCCAAGCTGTCTTTATTATTTCCAAAGCAGATCTTACGGACAGGTTAGGAAGCTCATTACTTTCAAGACAATTAATGAAATGTCTTGTTTGAAGTTTTCTATAGTGGGCTTTGAAGCTTTTTATAATTCTAGCATCCATAGGTTGGATATATGTAGTTGTGTTAGGAGGAAGAAAAATAATGTTAATGTTTGAAAATTCTTTTGTTTTGTGACACGAGGCATTATAAAACAGTAAAGTTATATTAGTTTACGCCCCATGTGTTTTCGGGGGGGGGGGGGGCGAAAACAATCTTCCTTTGAGGAAAAACTTGTTTTTCCTTCTTTTTTGCTTCAACCTTAAAATATATAAGAGCATACGACTTTTTTTGTTTTCAGTTAAACTAGACTCCGTCTGTTCTACTATTTTTGGCTGATACAAAATAAGCTGCGATCTTTTAATTAATTTTTTAATATTTTTTATTGCTTTAAAATAACTTTGATAAAATTTGAAAATCAGCTTGTTATATTGTCGAAAAAGAAACATAAAAAGTTAAATGGTACACTTAATTTTAATTTCAATGAAGTATATTTTAATTTTTCTATATAAAATAAGTAAAGAGTAATCGAAACATCGATTATAGTTTTTGATATTTCAAATCCTAAATGTAAAAAATGAATCCATGAAAGCAGCATGACCGATTTAGTATAAAAACATATATTTTATGGACCGAGGAAAAATAAGCAAATTTCATAAATATTCGTACAAGCATTTAGAAGATGGCGAAAAACCCAGACATGAAATTCTTCCCTTACAATTTGATTTATTTTTTGAACAGAATAATATCTTTGTAAAACAAAATGATGTTCAAGTATAGAGTTGAAATCTACGATGATATATTCATTTCTTGAAACTTTAAAATATTTGTCATATTTGAATTCAAATGTAGAAAAGAGGCCCTAACGGCCTAACATAATTGGATTAGTATTTACACTTTTTCTTTCAAGTTTTTTTTTCTTGAAAAACAAAACATATTAAAAAATAAGGGCCCAAATTATAAGTCTTATCAACGCCTATAATTGGGTACAAGCAGAGGTACGGCAAGTCAACAATCTTTCTTGATTTTCAAAGATTAAATTTTTTGGAAACGATTTCTTGATAGACTTTTCTTCACAAGGTCAACATCTAGGTCACTCGCACCAGACCAATATGAACAAGTACTTGGTAGCTGTTATATCCGCTAAGAAGGATACCAAAAAAAGATTTAATTTCGTTTACATTGGTTTCAAAAGTTGAATCGTTTTTCACTTTTTTTGCATATCTATTCGTTTCTTCTGTGAATACTTCAAAAATCTCAGAATCAGCTGAAACATAATCGCATGCTTCTTCCAACGTATCAAACGGTATTCCTTCATCCATATTTTATTCTAAACATGTAAAGTTTATTTATATATTCAATAAAAAACTTTATTAAAATATTATACATTCTATTATAAAAAATATAATTTTATACATATAAAAAATTTTATATTCATAAATGAATTTTATATTTATATTTTATTAATCATTTAAAAATAAATAAATTTGATGATAAAATTTACCAGGTTTTCTTTAAAAATCGATTCAATAGAAAATTAGTGTATGATACCAATGTCCTCATATGAGGACTACTATTGAAAGTTCTTTAACTTATATATTATATGGTTTTTTTCAAAATAAATGATGATTATACTAATTTAACTTGTTTAGTTTGATATGTAATTTACTTAAATAAAAAAGGCATTCATACTTTTGTAATTTTTGTAAAAAACGTTGACAAGTCTGGAAAATTTCAATGGAAAAAATTCACTCTTTAAAAACTTTAATTATTATTAAAAAATCAAAAATGAAAAAAAAATATTTTTTTTGCTAAACATAATTTACTAGTACTTTATTTCATAAAAATATTTTTTGAAGTCTTGTCACTGTTACAAAAAATGAACATAAATTAAAGACAATCAATTTTGTGTCCTCATATGAGGACATTGGGAGAAAACCAGTATAACCAATGCCTTCAAATTGAAATTTTTCCAAAAAATTACCAATTTTTGTTTCGAATTCGAAAAATGTTTTAGAATCAATTATTCCATCATTGTGAAATATACTTGCAATGACATCCTGAATTTGTGATGTTGCTAAACTACCTTTATTTTCAAGGCAATGAGCATCTTTCAGTTCTAGGTGGTGCATGCATAGAATTATACTTGCTTCTGGTATACAGCGTTCTATAGATAGTATAGCTAATTCCTGATCTAACCCAATAATTTTACTTGATCTACAGAAATTTACGACAAAAGAAACTTAAAAAAATTCTTTTTATTATGTTTCTTGACGTTAATATTATATATTACTTTGAAGACACGAGGAGGCACTTATTTTTCAATGCTTCAAAAAATACTTCCTTTGGTGGCTCATTTATATTCTTTTTAATAGAGGAATCAGAACACATCAGGTCTAATTTTATGAACTCAAAATTGCTTTTGTTATTCTCATGTCACGATTTATTATTAGTAAAATTTCATAAATATTCGTACAAGCATTTAAAAGATGGCGAACAACCCAGCCATGAAATTCTTCCTTGATTTATTTTTTGAACAGAATAATATCTTTGTAAAACAAAATGATGTTCAAGTATAGAGTTGAAATCTACGATGATATATTCATTTCTTGAAACTTTAAAATATTTGTCATCTTTTCTCCTTTAATAAATAAGCGTATTTTTCCGCTTTTTTAATGTAAATGAATTTTACTTGATAAAGACACCCAGAGCCCAAAATCATCATAAAAACGATTTCTACTATTCAATGAATCTTTTTTAACGATAAAAAATTTATTTTCTTTCACAATGTTTGCAACATAGTCAAAAGTATTCCTATAATTCAATAATAAATCAATAGACTGTTGTGTTGATAGAAATTTATAAATTGTATGTCAATACCATTTTTCAAAGCTGTGTTGTTGTCATATGAATGACTCGTTGTTTGAATTAAACTCTTGTCTAAAAGTATTTGTAAATGGATTAATATTGCTTTCATTAATAAGTGGAACAAAATAATTCGTTAGAAAGTATTTTGAAGAATCAACACTAGTTCGTGGCCAAACGATTCTTATAGAAAATCTCGGTTCATAATTTGATAAATTCGGTCGTATTTACCATTTCTATATTCTAGGGTAAAAGGAGCTAATGCAACGTCCAATTACTGAACAAGCAGCCATACTTGAAAAAAAGACGAAAAAGAATTATTAAAACAAATGCTATAACTTTCAAACGTTTATTGACTCATTTTTTAAAGATTTTTCTAAGTAGTATTAACGAAAGAATATCAATTTCATTGCTGTTTTGAAACGCAACTCTGAAGAAAGTGATTCATTCCCACAAAGTGCATTTGCCGTTTGGTGAAGATGGAATTGTCTTAAAACCAGTGGGAACAAATTCGTGAAGTGTTGTATCAATTGGAAGTTCAATAAACTTAATAATACCGTATTTTTCAATTAGCAATTCTTAGTCGATCTTTATACGCGCATTCCAATCATAATTTTTTTTATCAATAGTAGAATTTAGAGGAGCATCATTGAGAATAAATTTTAAACAAGATAGTTATGTCCCGCTTTTATAAAGTGTATCATGGTTCTTTGATTAAGATTTTATTGAGCTCAACAAATATTAAAATCAGTGATTATTTCATTCCAAATCATTTTGTGCCATTACTTGAAAAGGAAAATTTTTGCCTGCCTTCACATAATAATATTATGAATACAGAAAATCAAAAAGTTTTGAATCAGGAAAATTTAAATCTCCAGATGCTCTCCAAATTCTTGATCACTTTTCTCTTTCCACCTCTCAACCCTTAATAGAAAATTTCAATTTTTCTAATATTTCTTTCAATGAGCTCCTTTTCTGCTTTAAAAACTTGGGTCCAAAATCTGGTCCTAGATATGACAGAATCAATTGCCCTAACTCTCATTGAAAAACAACTTTTCTTTGCTCAAAAACATTCATTCAAATTTTATATGAAATAGGTTTTTATACCAAAGCAACTATGCTGATTTTATTTCTGGACTCAGATTTTGGATTTACGGTTTGAAAATATCTGACAGTGTTAATAAAATTTGTGGTTTTTAAGTCTAAAAGTATCTCCACAAATATTCTCTCTACTTTTACATGAAATATATGTTTTTATACCAAATCAACCATGCTAGTTTCATTTCTGAACTCTGTTTTTGCTATTAACAGCTTATCAAAAAATTCACTGATTTTTACCTTATATTGTTCTGATCGATTTAATAAGAACAGAAAAATTGTTTGTCTTATGTGCCACTATTAGAAGATATTTATTATATTGTCAAAAAAACAATGCAAAGCATGCTAATTTTTACGATAACAGTGGAGTATAGAGGTTTTTATTCAAAAAATTGACCAGTCACTAGAATTTGTATGTAAAAATAGTCCAAAGATTTTTTACAAAACAATTAAAAACAGGAAAGTAAATTTGCCAAACCAGTCTGATTCAAAGAGTATAATGATTCTTCGCGTGTATCATTAGCACTTGACAGGGTGATCAAGATATGAGGGAAGAATTTCATGGTTAATACAGACTCTAAATTTACAAGATGATCTGAATATTTAGGCAAATATCCTTCTGAATCTTCATCAGTGCACGGAAATTCTTTAAGCATGAATAAAGATTAAAGAGTATATCAGAACCAATGCGAACAGAAAAATTTTATAACAGGACAAGTAAAAAATAACTGCTCACCAAAATCGATTTATATAAAAGCCTTGAAAAATGATGAACATGTGCTGCGTAATTCTCAATTCATTTATCATTCTCTGTAAAAAGAAACATATATTTCAACAATCACACACAACTTAGCGGATGAGTTTAAATTTCTTCTAAGTACTTGTTCAAGGGGTAATCCTTTTATAAAGCGAATTTCTCAAACAAAAGCTGAAAGTCCAACAATCATTTGCCATAAAGATTTTCAATTAAAAATATGTCAAAGAAATGCGTGATGTATTCTAAATTTAACAGAACTTCTTGTTTTGTGAGCACAAACAACGGTCTTCCGTGACAAAAATATTGTGTCTAGCAAAAGTTAATGAACGAAATGTTATATTCTAAGGCCCATATTTTCTACATTATGATGCTAATTTCAATTTTTTTCATATTTGAATGATAGTTTGCATTCACAAAATAGATTAAGTAATTTTAAGCACTTATGGATAAGGATTTTATGTACGAGAAATATTGAAGAAAATATCAAGTGAAATTTATGTAATAAAATTGGGGTGAATAGAACAAAAACAAAAAAAGTCATCAGACGTTTATTTGCAGAATCTGAACTTACTTACTCAACTTCAATTTTTGAATATGATTTAAAAGAAAATCCTACTTTGCAGGAATATGGAGAAGTTTTTGGGTGTTATTAAAAAAAAATTAATTGTTGCCAACAATAAGAAAGTATATTTTATGCCTAAGTTCAAATTTCCTTTTATATACCTTTAACTGGGAAAATAACAACTCTGAAGCTATAAATAACCTTTTGAAACTATTGATTTGAAGTTTTTTGTGAAGAAAGGATGATTATGGAGGTTGTACATGGAAATAGTAACTATGAACTTCGCAAGGATGGAATTAGATTGATTACAACTACATCAAGATAGGAGAAAACAATTAATGAAAATTTTTTTTATGGACAACTTATAACGTTAAATGAAGCTTTGTTTTTAAACATAATACTACATTAACAGATGGAGCCTTAATGATTTTGAAGAAGTCCAGATTAGTTATGAAACCAGGAAAAAGAAATATTGAGAAGTGTTGAAAAACAGGTATTTTTGTTTGAATCATATTGCCTTCTTTAAAATCTTTTAATGATTAGATTTAATAAGTCTAAATGAAACCTTGATTTAATGAAGTTCAATTAATATAAAACTCTTTTTT